>CANYCX011594683.1:0-11210 GCA_948193385.1 Breynia disticha f. nivosa | reverse complement strand
TTATGTTGTACATGATGATGTTATATCCTATTTTATGTATTTTGGCATGGTTATAATTGAAAATGGATTCATTAAGAGTCCTGTTTCTTTTATAACCTAGAGATGTTTTGTAAAAATGATTTGATATATATATATATATATATATATATATATATATATATATATATTGTGAAATGAGTGTGAGTGATATGAATTTTCCTTTATTAAAACTTGATTTTCGGGTTTAAGTATTGTCTGTAGAAGGGAAGTTATACGCAGATAATATTTAAATTCGGGAGTCACATGTGACATTTGCATACATTTACATTCATGATTCATTACCTTGAATGAGTATGTTTTTAAGTTAAGAGTTGATAATATGCTTACATATATGTCATTGTGCTTAAACGCAAGGTTGTGTTTTTGAATGTGATAATAGCTTGAAATTGTGATATGGATGGTATGATGTTGGTATAAGACAGATGATTGTATTTGTGAGTGGAAGGTGCTAAGTATGGCTTGTTAAAATAGTCTTATGAGTGGTTATGAGCTATGAAAATGATTTGAACTTGATAAGGGTGTTGAGAATTGAAGTTGTGAATGCTTGAGAAGTGTTTGTAAAATGCCTATTTTGTATGTTTTTGTTTGTGAAATGTTTTAAGTGTGAAGTTGCTAATTTTTATGGGTACAGCAGGTGCGAATGGGCTGGGGAACGACTAGGGTAACTGTTCCCCAGCCATTCTAGTTGTGTATGAATCTGACAGGGGTGAACGGCCATGCGAACGGCCAGGGTGGATGTTCCCCTGGCTATTCCCTTGCCATGGACATGCTAAAATTGTGTAGTTTTAAGGGACGTTTGTATTCGAATGTTAGTCTAATGCGACATAGTCTAGTACTAATTATAAAACGATGACTTGAGGAGGGATTATCAATGAAGGACTTGGGTAATGTGATAAGAAACCACCAATTTTTTAATACATAATATACCTAAATGGAATATATTGACATGGCAACGATGAGCCATTAGGGAAGCTAGGTGCGAATGCGGCTTTGTGTTCTACAAGCACACTTGCATTGGCCGAAGGTTCCCCTGCGTATTCAGCTTCACAACTATAGAGATTCACTTGCTGAGTATTTCATACTCATCTTTGTTTTGCTGACACATGTATTTTCAAAATTGCAACATGGACGTCGTACCCTTAACACGTCCTATGTTATCCTGTTAAGTTATGGATAATAGGTTGGGACAAAGAGTTTAAAGTTACAGTAAAATGATAAGAGGTATCTCTTATTCCTTAATGTACATAAGCTTTAAAAAAAAGGTGAGTATTTAGATTCTTATATTGGTACACTATGCCTTATGTGATTAAAGCTATCCGACTAAATGTTTAATAAAGGGATGAAATAAACATGGTGTAAAGATATAGAGATTTATGGGATGTCTTGAGGAGATACAACGATGAAAATTTTCAGATATTGGTGACTTTAATTAGTGAATGGTGGAATTTGAGTTCCCATATTAGGAATGTATTATTGGAGATTTGAAAGAGAGTAGAAAATCTACATTGCAAATGCAATAATTGAATAAAACTAGAAGTGGAAAAATAAGTGAGCAAGGGTAGTGCCAAAAAGATTTGAAATGGATGAAACATGAGAGAGAATTTGGAAATAGAGACTTGACAATGGTGGATACCTTGGAGGTAGAAAGTCCAATGAGGTAAGGAATATGGGCATTCCTTATAACTTTCGAGAAGTAATTTAAAGTGAATAAAAGAATATTGCCTTATATGAGTGTATTATGAGAAAAATTTGACGATTACATGAATAGTGGTATCTTGAGAGTGAAAAACAAGATAGTGATTGAAATTGGGAGTCAAATAGTAGTACAAGTTTGAGGGAACAAATAGTATATATGAGTGAGGATATCAAGAATAAGATCGTAAAATAATGAGTTCAAGTAAAATCGTGAAACAATGGTAGAAACACAATTGAATGAAAATAAATGATTGAGGTTCAAAAACTTGGAGTGTAAATTATTTAGCGTGCAATCATTTGCTTTGTTCACCTACCTTGGGATGACATTACTTGATAGATGTCAAGAAGCGATCATAGAAATGATTACGAAAGTTGAATAAAGAGATTCTTGGAGAAATAAAAATAATGGATTCCATAAGTGAAGTATCGTCAAATGAGGTAGGAATACTCGAAAGGTCATTTGGGTGAATCGAGTTACTTAAAAAAAAGCTAGAATGTATGGGTGCCACTAGTATCGGGTTAGTGTAAACGTGAGAGGTAAATAGTCAAATAAGCTGGCAGTACTTGGAATTTCTTAGAGGATTAAATACGTAGAGGGAAAGACTCAAACATGCACAAGAGTTAACTACCGTGAAGTCTTAGAATCTTGAGAGGAGTTGATTCGAACATCTACTTCGTAGAACTCATGCTAGTATAGCCGTGAGTGGTTAAAGTTAAACCATAAGAGAGTTTGCTAAATTTCGGGGACGAAATTTCTTTAAGGAGGAGAAAGCTGTAACGCCCTGGAAAAATTTTAAAACAAAAACAAAAAATTAAATAGGGACGTATTTAAAAGGGGATTGAGTTTTACGAATTATGAATTACATCAAATTAAAACTAATAAAATCTACGTGTGATAAAATAAGCATATGAATTTTCGTATATACGTAAATTTACGAAATGGAGAAGAAAAAGATATATGGGAAAAAAGAAATAAAATGACGCGCGTGCGAATTTAATTTAAATTAAAAGTGGATTTAAGTAAAATAAAAATGTATATGATTTTTCATACGAACAAAAGTTTACGAAACTAAAGAGGATCGACAATTAGATAAAAACTGGTACAAGTATGTAGGTAAGGGTAATTTAGGCAAGATGGGAAATTAGTTCTTAACCCTAAAAATACAAAGGAAAACCTAAAAAGCTCACTTCACTCTTGCTCCCATACCATCAGTCGTCACCCTTCCCTTTGCCATCTCTCTCTCCATGCACGCCCCTACTTCCTTTCCCTAACGCCATTTCCCCTTCCCGTCACCTTTCCACCACCGTAGCTCTCTTCCTCCCTCGCCCATGCTCCACCGCACGTCTCTCTCTTCTTCCCCACTCTCTCTAGCCGCCATCCTTTCCTCTTCACCTCACTCCCCTTGAATTTGGCTCTCTCCTTGTCGTAGAAAACTGTTTCCACCCCCTCACAACGCCTCCACTCTCTCCCTGTGGCCGCGCCACCGCGCGCCGTACCGAAGTTGCAACCCAAAGCGACCAAGACTTCCACACGCCGAGGAGCTTCTAACCGTGCCTCCCCATACGCGCCGCACGACCACCACACACTTGGTTTCCCGCGCCCTCAACTCCAACCGCCATTTCCTCCCAATCCAGCCATAAATTCTTCCACCAAAAAGGCTACGACTTTTCCTTTTCTTGTTGGAAAAATGATGGGTTTTCTTGTAATTTCTTAAAGCTCACAATTTGGACATTTCACTGCACATTAATGATTTTATTTTCAGCAGAGATTTTGGCGGTGGACAAGAAGCGAAAGGGACTATACCTATTCCCAAATCGTCATTTCTTTTTAGGTGGGTGTCAAGAGAAATATGATTGTTAACATTGGAGTTGTGTGTTTGGATTTTAAATTAAAATCTTGTTAGGAATTGTATAATGCTGATAATGAATTGATGAACTGCGATTTTGATGTCAGAAATTAATGAAGGTTTTAACAATTGTAATTGTTTCAAATTAGAAACTTATGTGACGATAGATTATAAATTTTAGAGGGATTTATGTCATTGTCTTACAATAAGAAAACTAAAATGTTAAGCGTGGTTTTTCTAGATTTAATTAAGAAAGGTTTTATGGGGATTACGTTAATGGATTATTCCGATAAAATATTAGGTTATATAGAGTTTACATGAGAAGTTAAAGGATGTTTGCAATTTATGTATATAAATGTATATGTAAAACATGTGTGGAATGATAATGAATTGGATGGGATACCTATATGTCGTCGATTTTCTTAATGAGCTAATTCGACAAAAGCTAAACTAAGAGGGCTAAATTGAGAGTTAAGTGTTATAAAGATTTAATTATAATTGATTGTATGCGCATATACATATATATGTGTGTTTAAATATGTAAAGTGATAAGTGAGATAAGGGGAAATAATAAATTGAAAAACCTAAAAATAAAAGAATTTAATTAAGCGAACTGTGATTTATGATAAATCTTGTATGTGAATATTTTAGGAATCAAAGTCAGAAGTTGTTTGGGAACGTTAGGAAAGCAAGCTTCGCGGGATTTGAGGCAAGTGTATTTTGACACTTACTATTGTGATGGTAGCTTTGATTTGGTTGATTATACGGTCTAAATGTATTGATTGTGGAACTTGAATGTTGAACTTATGCTTATATGGATTGTGTTGGAATTAAATGGGTTTTGTTTGGTAGGTTTAGATGTGATTTGGTAATGTTAAGGTGCTATATAAATGTCCATTTATGAAAGGAATGATTTTGTTATTGAGCGTAAGAATACATAAGTTATGAATGAGATGAGTCTATGATTTATGCAGTGAAATGGAATCTGAATGTTTGGTTGTATGATGTGTGTATGTTATGTTGGATAGAATGTATGTTGGTGAATGTATGTCGAATGTGCTATTAAATGAGTGGATGGATTGTGAGAGTTACATTGGAGTTGTTGGTTATTAATTGCTATGTATGAATGAGGTGGTTATGTATTAAGATGGATGGAATGTAATGGAATGGAATAGGAATGTTTATATGGTATGGTATTATGATGAAATGCATATGAATGATGTGAGTGTTGTGCAAGGTCATAAATATGGACTTTAAGCAATTGGTGATTGAGACTTAAAATGTTTGAATTACATTTGAGGCATGTCAATGATGACATCACATAAGCATTCTTGTATGTTCACAAAGTATACATGAAAACGAAAAGGGATTCATACCCACAAAAGAGGAAGAGAGTGGACTCTATCTTACAATTAAAAAGAAGGGAGCTTATGCTCACAATTAAAGAAGGGAGTGGACTGTCTCTTACAAAATAACATGAAATGGAGCTTATGCTCACAAATAAAGAAGAGATTGGACTCTCTCTTACAATATGGTCTCCGAAGTACAAACATATCACTGTATGTTGCATTTGGCATTTGCATACATTTGAATTCTTGATTCATTACCTTGAATGAGTATGTTTTTAAGTTAAGAGTTGATAATATGCTTACATATATGTCATTGTGCTTGAATGCAAGGTTGTGTTTTTGAATGTGATAATAGCTTGAAATTGTGATATGGATGCTATGATGTTAGTATGAGACAGATGATTGTATTTGTGAGTGGAAGATGCTAAGTATGGCTTGTTAAAATAGTCTTATAGTGGTTATGAGCTATGGAAATGATTTGAACTTGATAAGGGTGTTGAGAATTGAAGTTGTGAATGATTGAGAAGTGTTTGTAAAATGCCTATTATGTATGTGTTTGTTCGTGAAATGTTTTAAGTGTGAAGTTGCTAATTTTTTCAGGTACAGCAGGTGCGAATGGGCTGGGGAACGGCCAGGGTAACCGTTACCCTAACCTTTCTAGTTGTGTATGAATCTGACAGGGGTGAACGACCATGCGAACGGCCAGGGTGGTTGTTCCCCTAGCTATTCCTTGCCATGGACAGGCTAAAATTGTGTGGTTTAAGGGACGGTTGTATTCGAATGTTAGTCTAATACGCGTAGTCTAGTACTAATTATAAAGCGATGACTTTAGAAGGGATTATCAATGAAGGAATATGAACTTGGGTAATGTGATAAGAAACTACTAATTCTTGAATACATAATATACCTAAATGGAATGTATTGACATGGCAACGGTGAGCCATTAGGGATGTTAGGCGCGAATGCGGCTTTGTGTTCTACGAGCACATCTGCATTGGTCGAAGGTTCTCCTGCGCATTTAGCTTCACCATTATAGGGATTCACTTGTTGAGTATTTCATACTCACCTTTGTTTTGCTATTGAATGTTGTGCAGGTTTAGGAGGATTTCCACGAACGAGGTCGGAAGAGCACTTTTGAAGAAATAGTTGTAATTGTATAAGTTTTCAAAAAAGGTTTTACATACTGTCTTGTATGTTCAAAGTCTTCATGTATGTTTTGGCTAGCATCATAAAACGTTTTAAAAAAATACATGCACGGTTTACAATGGTTCGAATTATTTAGAAAAATGGTGCGAAAAATCAAGGTTTATTTAAAAATGAATTTATCAAAATTGGGGTTCACACTAATACATGGATTCAAAATTACTCCGCCGTCTGTGACGAGATTATTGCTGAAAAAAGAGAAAAAAAAAGATGTATGAAAAAAAGAAAAAAAAGAGAAAAAATTGAGATGATGATTGTATGTTTAGTGTTTCTTGTAGAATTTGATGGATTTATTTTGAAATTGGAATACGCTCCATGTTAGTGCTAAGATGTTTGGTTGATTAATGTGATACCTATTTTTGTTCTGTTTTTTCTTGAGGAGAAAAAAATACTTAAGTGTGGGGTTGTTTCATAAACGCTCTAACGTGTATATTTTAATACGTAAATTTTATGGTTTTGAAGTGTAAATTGAGAATTTATCATGGAAAACAGACTATTTATCTCTTGGTTGACATTTTGTAGGTTAAAAATTGACTTCAAACAACTTTTTGAAGAAAATAATGAAAATTGGCGAATTTGGGCAAAGCAAATATCTTACACGGACGACAGCTTATTATACAGACAAAGCCTGCCAGTACACGGTCACTGTTCACGACAGTGTACGTGGACAAAATTTCGATTTTTCAGGTTTTTGCACGCAAAAAGAAGAAAAAAGAGAGTTTGAGTGAGATATAATATTTAGAGACATACAACTACTCTTCCCATCATTCTCTCTTCATTCCATAACCATTCTTAAGGGAAAAAAACTCGTCTTCAAAGGGAACGAAAAGCAAGGAACAAGATCAGATCTAAGTGCAGCGTTGATTACGGATCAGACGGGCTAACTACAGTTAGATGTCCATTAATTTCTCCATCGTTGACAGGTTCTTTGCCATCTTCTTGGTGTTTTTTTTCCAATTATGAACTAAACTCTTCTAGACATTTAAGTTGAGATGAACTATTGATTGTTGAACCGGATATTTGATTTTAGTTTTACTGTTGAGATGTTTGTTGACTGAGATTTAATTATGAATTATTTTTGCCATTGTTGATTGCTTGACGACCGCTTGTGATTGACATAATGATTCGTACAAGGCTAATTGAGAGATCGAATATATGATTGATCACTCTTAATTAAAAGGAGTTGAACTCAAATCTAGAGATAGATTAACGTAACTCATTTGGATTAAGGTTAAACATAATAGAGTAATTCATAGAACATTAATGCGACATTAATTAATTTAATTTAGAAAGAGATTTAGTTTAAGTTAATTAATATTAGACGTTAATTACCTTGAGAGAGGGATTAGTATAATTTAGGAATCACCACAGTCTAGTCACAAACACTACTGTGAGACTAATTTTTGTAATCCTTTATTTTTTAATAGATTACTAAATCAAGAAATTATATATAAAAAACAATTTCAAATAGCAAGAAAATAGTAAAAGATATACATGCATTTTCATTAACGACTTCGGCCTAAATCTCTTTTAAATTAAAACAAAAATCTGCGGAAGCTGTAGTTAGTTTGAAAATAAATCCAAACTAAATGCATGTATAACAAGTACAAATATGTACAAGTCAAAATACAAAATCTAGCATCATAGAAATCTGGAAGCCTGGACCACTGATCTCGTATCGCTACTCTCAAAACACCTTAAATCTCTGAGTCTGGCAGTTATCTATGATCTGCATAATATCAAAAACAATCACACGCAGATGAGTATTTTCATACTCAGTAAGTGCTTTTACACACTTACCAAAGTTGTTAATGCATAAGTAACCGTTAATTATTACGATTTAAGTATATTATGCAATAGGATAAATATTCCTATTTAATTCATTCAGAATATTTTCAAAATGGCATGGTCTTGTCGTGTACAGCACGATGTCGTGTACAGCACGAGGTTGTGCTCAGCATAATTCCCAGAATATCTTAAGCACGGTTCGTGGTGCCAAAATTTGGTCTATAGAACGAAGGCGTGCTGACCAGTACGGGGGTCGTGCTTACTATAAAAAAATGTACAATATACTCTCAAGTTTAAGGCATAACAACAGCAAATATGATTCCTAATAGCCATAACACATTTGGTACATTTCTAATACCATAAACCCAGTAAAAGCACTTCATAAAAACACATCCTTTTCAATCATGCTTGAACCAATCCATAACACATATGCCTTAACATTACAAATAAGTTCACAAACTTGCTTTACTCATAAGAATAACACTCACCACATACAACAAGTATAGTATCATCAATCTCAACATATAAACTCATTCCATGTCATCAAACACATGTGAATGCATTATGGAATGAAAGTGCAATGCTAATGCAATTGCATACAATATGCCCTGGGTATTTCTTTCTTTCTTTTTCTTTTCTTTTTCCCTCAAACCCATTCCAGCATCGAAATCTCTCTCAGAATCATCCTTAGGCCCAGCCTAGGAAGCACACAGCTCGTAAGGATAGCACACAACTTATTTGGATAACACACAACTTATTCGGATAACACACAGCTTATTCGGATAGCACACAACTCATAAGTTCTAGGGCTTTCTCCACCTTCCTATCACATTTTTGCTCTGCTTGATCAATAGAACAATAATTCAGTCAATTTTTGTTCAAACTTTCCCAGTCGATACGATCCTTGGCACAGGTCGTGCCCCAAGTCGTGTCGTGGTTTTTCAACACGAGTTCCATTCTTCTTGTGCACAAAATCGTGCTGATTAAATATCCATTATGATGAGCACATCCTCTGGCACAATCGTGCTTTAGACCATGCTCATCGTCTGTTTTCTGTACTTTTCCAATTCAATTTTTTTTAATCTATATTCCATATAGATTAATTCTATCAATTTCGAGCTTACTTATGTAAACTTACAATAAGTTTACACTTAAACTTAGCCAACCACAAGTTTAACACCAGCAACTTAACAGGTATTATACCAACTATTATAACACCATAACTTAAAATCAAAACTCTCCTCAAACTCCTAAGCCTCTTTCGTTGTCTCTGGAAATAGATATAGATACTGTTGTCGCATATCTCTCTCGAACTCCCAGGTAGGTTCCTTTGGCAAATGGAAACTCCATTTCACTAGTACCATAGGAATCACCAGTTATGTAACTGTCATATCTGTCTGCCTAATATCTCAACAGGCTCCTTCTCGTAAGATAAATCCTTTTATATCTCCAACTCTGGAGCTCTAAGTAAGTGACTAGGATTAGACTAATATCTCCTCAACATAGATACGTGAAAAACATCATGAAGTCGGGACAACTCCTCTGGCAACCTCATCAATACGCAAATGGTCCCACTCTCACGATAATCTTATACCATTAGATATACCTAGGACTCAACTTACCTCTCTGCTCGAATCTGATAACACCTCTCCAGGGAAAAACTCGCGGAAACACTCTCTCTCCGACATCATATATTATCTTATGTTTATCAAAATAACTTTTATGATGATCCTGAGCCACTTGCATAGATCTTTTCATAACATTGACCTTTTTAAGAGTTTGTTGAACCAACTCTGGTCCCTCTATCTGTCACAAACCCTCAACATCCCAATATACTAGACTTTGGCATCGTCTCCCGTACAAAGTCTCGTAAGGTGTCATTCCAATATTAGAATGAGAACTCTTATTGTACGCAAATTCAACAAAAGGTAAATGATCGTCCCAATTACCTCCAAACTCCAAAACATATGCTCACATCATATCCTCGACTGTCTGAATCGTCCTCTCAGACTGTTCATCAGTCTGCGGATGAAAAGTCGTGCTAAACCTCAACCTGGTACCCATCACATTCTGTAAACTCTGCCAAAATTGCGATGTGAACATTGGATCACGATCAAACACAATCGATATCAGAACACCATGTAATCTAATGATCTCAAAAACATACAAACTAGCCAGCTTATCCAACGTATCATCCTGTTGGATAGCAAAAAAATGTGTTGACTTCATTAGTGTGTCAATTATCACCCAAACAGCATCGTGATGTTTAAACATTCTCGGTAAACCTACAATAAAACTCATGGTGATTTTCTTCCATTTCCACTCTAGAATCTCTAACGGTCTCAACTTTCCAGCTGGAGCTTAATGTTCTGCCTTAATCTGCTAACAGGGTAGACATCTGGCTACAAACTCTACTATCTCCTTTTGCATGTTCACCCACCAGTACATCTCTCGTATATCTCGATACATTTTAGCAATACCCGGATGTACCGAATACGGTGAAGAATGTCCTCAACCATCAATTCATTCTTCAAATCAGCTATATTTGGAACGCACAATCGTTCCCAATAATACAACACCTCATCATCATCCAATCGATGAGCTGTACTAACTTTCCCTTTCTCAAATTTCTTCTTGATTTGCATCAAATGATCATCTTCATTTTGACACTCAACAATCAACACTCGCATCTGAGGTCTCACCTAAATATTTGCTAACATCTGACCCTCAATTAAATCTAACTGCACTCGGAGCTCTTGTAATGTGAATAAAGACTCTGCTCTATATATAACAAAATCTTCATCCTCTTTCCTTTTTTTACTCAAAGCCACATTCGCCTTTCCAGGATGATAATCATGCAGTCGTAATCCTTCAACAATTCAATCCAGCCCCTCTGCCTTAGTTTCAGCTCTTTTTGGATCGTGATGTACTTGAGACTCTTATGATTAGTAAAGATCTTAAACGTCTCACCATACAAATAATGTCGTCAAACCTTCAAAGTGTAACGCTCTCCAATTTTAGTGAATTTTTGAAATTTATGGAAAGTTAATAAAAGTGCGAGTAAATTTTTCGCGAAAAGTTTTAATTATTAATTATTATGGAGTGTTAGAAAAATTGTGGAATTAAAATTGGGTAAGTTTAGTTTGATCGGGAGAGAGAAAAATCGAAAGAAAGATCACGGATTGAGCTAAGGGCAAAAACATCTTTTCCCGAGCTTATATATATATGTAATCTTCTCCTTTCTCTTCATTTCACTCCATCCACGTGAAAGACTTCCAAACTTAGGAGA
>CANYCX011594597.1:0-11791 GCA_948193385.1 Breynia disticha f. nivosa | reverse complement strand
GGGCTTAGTGAGTAATCATTAGTTCATTTTACCATATATGTTCATCCATTTGTATATCCATTAAACATCCATATAACTATTATTTCATCCATTCATATAATCAGGTATGATACTATCTCTAAGCTTTTCATTTGTCTTTGTACTTGTTTATATTTTGATTACTTTATTTGTACATTCACGTTAAAAATAAATTCCTAAATTTCGTCTCCCAACTTTTGTTTTGAAAAACAATTTTCCACGTCCTTTTCATGTGGACCTAACTTTCGTCTCCCCACTCCCGTCTCCAAATAATCGATCATTTATCACCTTTCCATATCATATCATTTCACATATCATCATTCCACATCATTATTTCTCATATAAAAAACAGTAACAACGTTCATGTACCTTTTTTGCATTTCTATATTTATTTTGCATAACTGTTTCATTTGAATCGTAGATACGATTCTATCTTTCTATATTCATTTCACAATTCACATATATCATCATATATCTCATTCTTTCCATTTCATTTTCGAATATCATCTCACATTCGCATTTCGTAAACATTCACATCATAACTAATCATTCGCATATGTATCATCAATTGCAATTCATATGAATTCAGGCTTACATTTTATATTAACCAAATAGTGAGTTAGATTACTCACCTCTAACTGAAGTACTCGAACTGATACGAGCCCAAACCCTGCCTCGATCTAACCTGTCGGCCTAAACAACCATTTATACCCATTCTTATCACAATCAATTCAATAACTCAATCATATGCATGCTCCCAAACTAATCCTAACAATTTTTAACTTAAATTCTTCATAAATTATATTTGAATTAGTAATTACGAAGGATTATCTTTGTTGTTTTGCAGTATCGATTTAAATATCAATATCCGGCTTGCTCCTAAGATTCTTTTCGTTGTTTTTACGAATGATTCCCCAAAATGTCGTCTTTCTCTCTCTAGAACTCTCTCTCGATTTTCTCTCTCTATATTGCTTAAATGAAATTTCTATTTGGTTTCAGACTATTCAATTGATAAGCATGGTAGTATCGACCTAAGAATCCCCCGTGTTATTTTCCACGAGCCAGCTCATGCTTCAATTTCCAACTTTCTTGCATCATTTACACCTCAAAACGGCCCACTCATAGTGTAGCACGACTCGTGTTATCAACACGTCCATCGTACTATTCCACACACCCATCGTGTTGACATTATTTTTTTCCAGAATGTTACAATAACGATGATGAATTATATGTTTGATTGCTATGTTTGATTTATATGTTTAACAAATGTGATTATAGATGAAATCCCAGGAAAGATCTAAGAAAGCACAAATACGAAATTAAGTTATACAATGAAAATATAAATAATGAAATACAGAACATATGTTTAACTGAAATATAGAATAATAGATATGTTAAAGGAAGTCCATGATCTTTCATGACTTCACGAATTCACAAATAATCGTATTTTCATAAATACGATTAATAGATGACAAATGATAAAAGAATATAGGAAATGAATACAGGCATATGATTTCATAGTCATATGATGAATCACACTGCTACATGATGACCTGATCACAATCACATGAATGAATACATGCATATGACAACAAAGTCACATGGAATCACAGTCACATGAAAGCACATGAGTACACAGACACATGATAACAGTGATGACATAGTTAGAGGTGATGCTAGGTGATGGTAGTGATAGCGGTGGTGATTGGAGACGGAAGAATAACGGAGACGGAAGATTAACAAAGACGGAAGTATAGTTAGTTACAGTATAGCTCAGCACGGTATAGTATTGGAGAAGCATAGCACTTGATAGCACAGTACAATATACACAATATAACACAGTAAGCACATTTCACATGTTCACATGAAAATATGTATAAAGAAATACAAAATACAGAACAAAGAATACAAAATACAGAGAAAATAAACAGATGATAAGATATACATGTTCTCACTTATATGAATAGAATTATAGAAATAAAGGAATAGATAGATACCCACGAGGGTATGGTGGAGTGGAAAACCACCCCCGGTTGGCTCCCCGCAATGAGTTGAGCCTGGGAGACGCCCCTCGTGAGGTAGCTCCATCTGCTTCCCGGAGCGAGCCCGGATTAGTCTGGATTAGTCGGGGTCCAAAAGGAATAGATAGATATAAAAGATGATAAGTAATTATACATGATTACTCCCTGAGCCCACAACTCATTCAACTATGATTTTTGTTTCAGGAATAGGTACTAAAAGATAGTTGAGCAAGTGGGTCAACTGCCGCTCCTCAGCACTTCCTCTCTACAACCAGACATTTTTAAAGGCCTTCACATTATAAATTAAATTATACATAGATTATTAGTAAGTGAACAGTAATAATTATTAGTAAGTGAACAGTAATAACATGATTACGTAGGTAATTAGTTAGGATGTTTCAGTAATATTCAAAATTACTCACAAAAATACTTCTTAATACTACAATAATAATAATAAAAAGTGTACATCCTTTAAACAAGTTCTAGTACTTATCACTCTCATATTTCATCTCCTGCTTCTTCTTTTCATATTTATATAGGAATGAGCAATTCTCCCATTATAACAAATAATCTTGATGTAATCCTTAAAAGATGAATACTGTTTGCATCATAGAATTCTGAAATGCCAGTATGTAAGCATCACAATACTTGAAAAAACAAAATATAATTAATTTACGATCAACAACATAGTTCACAATACATCATAAACATGATAAAAAAACACTTATTCTTAAGTGTTGACATAAGTTCACATATAAAATTTCAATTAATAAACTAAAGAACACTATACAAACAATGTGATTAAATAGGTTCACACAAGTTTACATAAAACCAATTTATTCTATTAATAAAAATGACAAACTAAACACATATTAATTGTTCAATACTCCAAAAACATAACAAATCACATTCATAAAGTTCACAATAGTTCACATTTTCAATAGAACAATATTTCAACAAAAAAATAACATTAAAATTATTAAAAGTTCACAAAAATTCGCATGACAATTTTCAATTGTAAGTTTGACAAAGTAAATAACATGTTCACAACATAAATATATATTTTCAGGTTCACAAAGATTCATATAATTATTTTTAATTGTAAATTTCAAAGAATATAACAAGTTTAAAAAATATATGCATTTCATCAAGTGCACAAAGGTTCACATGACAATATTTAACTATAAGTTTGACAAAGTAAATAACAAATTTATAACATAAATATATCTTTTCAGGTTCATAAAGGTTCACATGATAATTTTCGATTGTAAGTTTATCAATGTAAATTACGAGTTCACATCATCTATGCTTCTTTTCATGTTTATAAGTGTTCACATGACAATTTTTACTGTAAACTTCAAAAAAATAAAAAATAAAGTTCAAAACAGTAATGCATCTTATCAAGTTCACAAATGTTCATATAACTACAGTTGCAACTATAAGTTTCACAAAGTAAATAACAATTTCACAAAAATAAATGTATCTTTTCAAGTTTACAAAGGTTCACATGATAAAATTTTCAATTGACAATTTGACAAAGTAATGAACAAGTTCACAACATACATAGATCTTTTCAATTTCACACAAGTTCACATGATAATTTTTCCCCGTCAATTTCATAAAGTACATAACAAGTTCATAAATCAATATAGTTTTAAAAAATTTCACAATATATTCACAAAAGATCACATGACACAATGTATTTACATCGATAAAAAAGATTATAAAATATAGAATAAGCAATTATCTGTTGATTTGAAACAAGTTCACAATAATAGTTCACATTATAAGTTTAAATTAAAATAAAAAAATAAATAACAATGAAGGAGAAAATGCACAATCCATGGCTACTTGTGCTAAAAAATCGACGATAAAGATAACGAGAAGCAGACTTAAATAAAGTAAACAAAACAAAAACCCTTGCTTTCCATGATGCTTGCGCTTACCGTTGACGATAAATAACAAGTGCCAGGTTTAAATAAATTAAAAAAAACACTTGCTTTACCTTCGACAACTTCAGAGACGAAGCGACACAAAATACAGACGGAAGGGAGAGAGATGATTCATATAGGATCCTATTCTTGATTTTGTTTGTTAAAACTGAATATAAATCTGGCTCAACTAACTATTAGACTGAGTGTATTATCTAGAAATAAGTCATATAAGATCCTATTCTTGATTTTTTTTTTGTTAAATTTTATGGACCATAATTATCACTTGTATGATCCCCATAATTAATAAAACTAAGTGATTTCTTTTCTCTCCATTGAAATGATCAAGGGTCGAATGATTTTCACATGAAAAAATAACCAGAGTTTTTAAGGGGTATACTGAACCCATGCTAGCTACTAAAATTGATAAGTGAAATATGTAGGAAAAGATTAAAGCTCAACATAAAGATTTTGTTTTCAAATCTTTTGGAGAACCGACAAACTTAAGCTTATCATAGATTAGGAGGTGATCTATTGATACCTGGTACCCACTATACCTACGATTGATAATTCCATTGAGAAAAGAAAGTAATCCTTGAAAAACTAGTTTTGGTTTCAGATTTCAAATCATACCCTAAAAGTTATTCCAAATGAACGAAATGGCCATTTGGATTTAAAGGTTGTCAACCCAAGTTTTCCGTGAAAAGAAAATCTAGCTGTACTACTTCTACATGGCTAGGGATGACAATTTTGAATAAATATACGACCAAATACGATACGAATAACGTAATTTTATTTTTATAATAATTATATAATAAAAAATAATATTTTATAAAAAAATATTGACACGACTACAATTTATCAATTCAAATTACGACCCACATCCATCCAATATAGGTCTTTATCTAAATTTTTGGAAGTCATTTAGACATAATAGCACACTCTTGGGAATGAATGACACAGCTAATCAAAGCTTCAAATTTCATATCTATCTTTTGTGATGGTCAAAATTTGATGAAACGTGAATACACAAAATTCTTCCTCTCATTCGCTTTCGAAAGCAACCCTGAGGGAAGCCCCTCTCCTTGATTCACCTCATTTTTCCTCCCCGCATGTCACCAATCATGCGCATGATCTCTATTTTCAAACCTTCACTCATACCTTTCTTACCATTTAATCTGGAGTTTTTTTTTTGGTATCTTTTCTATATATTTCTTGTGATTCAACAAGTATTCACTAGATTTTTTTAAGCAATGCTGAAAAGACTTTTAACTATTTTTGTGATGGCCATGGCGAGAAGAATTCAAGTATATTTTATAACTGAAATAATAATTTATTTCTTTCATGTTATTAAATTTGTTAAATAAATATAATTAAATTAAGAAATTTAATTATAGTGTATTAGATAAGAGAATTAAATTAAAAATATTTTATGTTTAAAGACTAAAATATAATTTTGATTTAAACTATATATATTCACTAAATAATACTAAAAGTTCTATATAACGAAATCAGTTCTATCAGTTTTTTCACACCAAAAATCAAATTACAAAGTTCTATTTTTTAGAATAGATCTTATTCTCTCTCTTAGTTTTAGGTTGATCAGTTAGATTTCAGGATATTTTGGGTGCTAAACATAGCTCGAAGCTCAACACACAATGTACTCTCAACAAAGTTACGTTAATCTTCTGCTAAAATAAAACAGATTATGAATTAACAATTCTATTTGTTTTATTTAAATTTTTATTATTTATTTGTAACTTTCAGGATTAAAATTACATTAATTTATGAAATATTATTAGATAATTTAACAAAATTCCATCCATTCTAATTAATTTTTATATATTTATGTCCATGAGAAGCATATTTCAATAATTTCTAGATTACTATGTCAATGTCAGGGGCAGACCCATACCGGGGCCAGTGGGGGCACGTGTCTCCATCGACGCTGGAGGTCTGTCTTAATACCTTAAGATTGGAGGAGAGGAGAAGGATGAAGAACATAGGGGAAGAAGAGTAAGAAAGAGAAGAGAGGAGAAGAAGGGAAGGGAATAAACAGAAAAGTAAGAAGTATGAGAGAGAGAGAGGGGACTTTTAGTGTGAGGCCATTAAACTAAAGAACTCATTGAGACACAATTTTTAGACCATTAGATGATGTACTTTTAATTATAACCGTTAGATTTGAGTGTTGTACATAATAAAGTGTTGGTTTGTTGGTTTGGTTGGACCAAGTTGGTTCAAAAAACGGGGTAAAATAAAAGAAAAAGATGGTTTGATTTTTTTGGTCGAATGAATGGGTTGGAACTTTTACTGAAATATAAATTTATTTACCCAATGATTGTAGTGTTATGAATTAGATATATTTCAGTTATATAAAAATTATAGTGAATAAATTTTTATTTTACTTAATTGTTAACCTAATTTACTGAAATCGTATTTGTTTTACTGAAACTAATTTATTTTTACGAAAATATCATATTTTAGTATATACTATATGTGTATTCAATAATATAATGTTTTACATAATAATTAGTAGTTTTACTGAAAAATAGATAAAGTTACTTAATAGGTATGGCTATTGTTGAATAAGCTACGTTTCAGTAATATTTATTTTTAAGCAAAAGTATATTTTACGGAAGAAGTAACAAAAATTACTAAAAGAATTTATTTTACTGAACTTTTACTTTTTACGGAAATATTCAAAGTTTCTGTAAATCGTGTTTGAACTAAAGTAATTTCTACTTTTATGTAATAATTAATGGTTTTACTGAAAAATAGTTAAAATTACTCATTAGATAAGATTGTTACTGAATAAGTTAAGTTTTAGTAATATATACAATTTATTCAATAAAAGTATATTTTATGAAATGAGTAACAAAAATTACTAAAAAGGTACACGTTTTATTGAACTTGAACTTTTTACAAAAATAAGAAAAGTTTCCGTAAATTATGTTTAATTTAGTAATATCTACTTTTATGTAATAATTAAAAAACTTTACTAAAAAATGGTTAAGTTACTAAGTTAATATGAATGTTACTGAATTCTCTTGCTATGAATTTAATTATTCATTTTTGAAAGAAATGGAATATACATAACACACATATATATAAAGCAATTAATTAACAAATAATTAACTAAAGCGTAAATAAAATGAACATAATTTTTGACCTGAAATTCCGTTCAATATACAACGAAAGGAGACGTGACCACGTTGAGGTTATGCTCGTATCCACAGGTGCAAACGCGTCGGGATCTGGACAATGTTTCGCACCCGATCCTACACTGAAATCCTGATCACCTTGAGAGAGATAACCACCTGTTGGTTATTTTCGTACAAGAAAAATGTCTCTTCTCTTCTCTTCCCTTTGTTTGGAATAATGGTGTGGTATTTGGTGTGAGAATGTTTATTTATAAAAGTGGAGGTACCTATTGGTAAATAGGTACCTTCACATTTACACTTTTGTCCCTTAATTAAAAGTATTTCTAATTTAATCTTTCTATGAAATAAATTATAGATAAGCTCATTAACTTAATTATATTTATTCGACAACCCAAACGTCATGTGCGGAATCAATTAGTCTTTCAATTTTAGTTTCAACTGAATTATAAAATAATTAGTGAGCTCTTGTAACATATAAAGAGAATACCTTGTTAAATATTATATTTCTTCTTTGAACTTATTTAACTACGTATCATGTGTAGAGATACAAATCGATAAAATTAGTAATTTGAGCAAACAAAATATCAAGAGGCGCGACAATCATTTGTGATATTTAGTTCATGAAAGACTGATTTTTTATTCGATTATTTTTTTTACTAAAACTAAACCCAGTATTAAGTGTTATTAGGGGAAAGAAATTCACTATCAAATTTTGTTAGGGGATTCAAATTATAGGCACTCCTGCTACTGATATGATTAACCACTTCATATTCAACCCCTTGTTTTGTGAAGTCCATGACGTTAGACAGCTTGAGTTAAACCAAACAAGCAATTCAGAAAAACAATTCTCAATCAATAATTTTAAATATAATACACACAAATGTTTCCTATTAATTTAGTTATTTTTAATTTTTAAAATAAAAATTTACAATTATTAAAAAATTATAATACTATATCTATTATTCCCTCCGTCTCACTTTAATAGATATCATTTTCATGTTAGTCGTCTCAATATATAAATATTTTTTTTATTTTTATACATGTCATTTATCGTTTAAAAGTCACTTACACTCCTATGAAATTAATGACATACTTTTCAATGCAAAATTATTTATCTAATTACTGATTCTTCAATAAAAATAATTCATTTAATAAGGATAACATTGTTAAATTATATATTAACTACCACTTTTAACTTATTTAACTACATGTTTTTTAATTCTCTCAATTTGTCTAAAATTGACTATCTTTGTAGGACTGAGGGAGTATATATTTGTTAATTGAGAGAGAAGGAGAGAGTTATATATATATATATATATATAAATTTCAGATTTGTAAACTATAATTATTTTTTTATAATTATCAAATTAAATTATAATAAAATATTTATTTATTTATTAAAAAAATTATTATAGTATATTAATATAAGAGAAACATATTAGTTTTTTCTATTTATATTATATTAAATATAAATTTATGAAGCTCATTTTCAAAATCCTGTTTTTCCTGATAATCAATATAATTTAAGAAATGATATGAAATCAGATCTAAAAACAAAACAAAGGAGAGAGAAAATATATACACACGCTCTTTATACAAAACTCGGCCCAAACTATTTTTATTTCAAATATCAAACACAAACAGATGCAAATAGTTTGAAAAACATTCAAACTCAAATCCTGTGTGTATATACAGAAATGTACAGTATGTACAAAGCAAAGTCTCAAAAATGAACTTTGGAGCTCGACCACTGACATAAGCTCTGGAAATGTTGATCACCTCTGTCGTCCAGCTACAATTGCTACCTAAGATCTTCACAATCATTTAAACAATAAACGGGGGTGAGTATAAAATATACTCAGTAAGGATTCTTAGCTTAACATAAAGTAAATGATGTGCAGGGAAAAAAAACCAATAAGCACGAAGGCGTGCCTAACTGTTTTCTCCCTATGACATCTCTATATGTCATTCAAACAAATCACACAGATAGAAAACAGCACACAGCTCAATAATCCACACAGGGATTACCATCAGAATCATAAGTTCACATAGAACATTTATATCGCACACAACAATATCAAAATAACATAAATCAACATCCATACAGGATAGCACATAACAATCATGAACCACACAGGTTCTATCTCACACAGAGATCAATAGTCCACACAGGAATATATTTACGTAAGAACACAACAATTAGATCACACATATCTCATAAAATTATATAGATGCAATTGTATGCAATGCAATGTCAATGCTAATACAAATCCACACAGGATGACCCCAGGTTTTGTCCACCATAGCACACAGCAGTGAAAATCCTCTATCGCACACAACAGAGGAATGACACAACCTGAGCACACAGCTCTGAGCATATAGCCCATAAATACAGACCGCACACAGGTCAATCCAAGATCGCACACAACAAGTCCTCATCCACATAGGAATAGTATTGCCATACAGGCTCGTGTCACACAGATATTTATGCAATACGTGAATGAATGAATGTCATTTGTATCATATCAGCACACAGCCTAGAAATGACATTCATATCAATATCCATGATAAGAATGACATTCGTACCAGCACACAACATAGCTCACAACACAGCTCACACAAAGCAGATCATATACCACACTGGTATAAACTATCATTATCGAGTCAAGAAATAACACACAGGTATAATATCAACACCATTTCAATCAAAACATACCACATAGGTATCAAATCAACTATATGTCAATAATTAGCAATCATATCATTTTCAATATTGATTCCTCTAACTCTTGCAATCTCAACAGATCATTATAGGCCATATAGTATTGCATTTAACTAATCTTAAAGAATAGATTTACGAATCAATATAGTAAGCGTAAGAACACTTATCTTGTAAAAAGAAAAAACAACAATCTAACACTGGCTCAACAATAACTTGACAGTCGTAAAGATCCCCCTATATGTAATTAATAACATACAAGGCATTAACTAACTATTAACACATTCATTCTTTACATAGAAAATTAAAAACAATCATTTATCAACTTTAAGTCAACCATTTTTCATCCTTTTGTTATGACTTAATCGTACCAAATTCCATCCAATTAATTATTACATTGTCTAAAACATTTCCATGGTTTCATTTATGTTCTACTCATTCAATAACATATGATTCCAGCATCAATGTCCATTCAAACATAAAGATTCAACAAGATTCCCATTTCCAGCATCAACCATTTGTAAACCATAACTAAACCTTCTTATTTCCGCTCTTTCTCACCAACCTTGCTGCCTAAAATTATCCTAACATATACCTAAACTCATGCTCAGCTTCTCTACATAATGATCAACAATTCCAACAATCGAAAAATCAATTAATATCTATTCTATTTAGTAAAAACCAACCATAAACCTTAAGTAAACCTTCTTTCCAAGCTACCTTATGACTTGTAACTTCTTGTATGGATGATTGCAAGAAAGAAGAATCAAAATCACTTCCCTTGCTCAAACTCTCAAGTGTTCTCAGCTCCCCTACTTCTATTTTGCTCTGGGAAGAAAGGTCCGTGAATGAGATTTCTGTAAAATTTCTCGAGTGTTCGTTTTATATTTTTTCAAGCAAACAACAATCCACGCGTGGTGGAATGGTGACTACGCGTGGTCATGCTGAGGACGCGTAGTTCCACCTCCACTGCACGTACTTCCCATATTTCAGCATTTCACCGATTTTCTTCGATTATTTCGTGTCAACCTTATATCAACCTTTGATCAACCTTTATATTTTGATGTTTAAACATTTATTTATCATAATTTTACGACAAAATTTCCCGGGATGTTACATCATAAGTTAAAACCAAGGACAAACTGGCCTAAAATATTGCACCCAAATTAAAATATCAAAGGTTAGTGCATTTTTAAAACGGAAGTTTTTCAAAAATAAAATTGTGTTATTTCAAAAAAGAAAAGTTTTAGGAAATTCCATATATGTGCCAGTATATTTTCCTAAATCTAGAATGTAAAATATAGAATCAAAACTTATTCACATTATTTTCTATGATTATTTTAAATTAAATGAACGAGAAAAAAAAATTTGAAAACTTAGGATAACAATTATCCATTAATCACTGAATGGATAATGTCTTATTCTAAATCCAAATCTAAGGAGTGATATAAAGAAAGATGTCTTAATTAAGACAAAGTTTGTCCTAAATTAATCATCTTCATTGTTTTCTCTCTCCGTTGTCGTGCACCACCTCCTCAATTTGAGGAATTTTATTTTTAATAGAATTCTAGGTTGTAATTAAAATTCTAGTGCATGTAAGTTAACCTAGTTCAACTAGTCTACATGTATTTGATATGAATTGAATCTCTAAACCCTAAAACTTATTGAATAAGTAATTGAGTCTATAAATATACACACTTGGACACAGTTTTGGCACTACTCTCTTCTCTTGTCTAATTCTCTAAGTCTTGAAACACTTAAGAGAATTTTTAATTCTAACTTATAAGAATCAAAGACCAAGAATAAGAGACCTAACCCTTATTATCATGTAGGTGTGTGTGATAAAGTAGAGTGGAGTCACTCAAAGGTAGTCTCTAATCCTCAACACTACAAGGTTCATGTGAATTCAATAAAAAGGAGGTAAATTTTTTTGTCTCAATT
>CANYCX011594314.1:0-24233 GCA_948193385.1 Breynia disticha f. nivosa | reverse complement strand
TATCATATTATTTTTTCAAACAAAACGTAAATTCAAAACATACTATACATTATTATACTATAACAATTTATACTTTAATAATTTATATAAAACTCAAACCAAATAGAGTATAATTTGTTTTAACCAGTAGATTAACCAATTGATTAATTAATTGAAACTATAAATGACTTGATAGAAAAATTTTCAAGTGTTGGTTTATGAACAATATGGAGCGCAATATGTTGATTATGCATGTACCACACGCAAATTAACGCTAAATATATATATTTTTGTAATTTGTAGTTCTTTTACATTTTTTGCAATACTTCTTATACTTTTCATTATTAAGTTTGAGGGAAACTGGTGTTCCATTTTCGGGCATGGTTTGATCGTAAAGAGAGGAACCTGAACTAGCAATGGCAGAAGAAGAGAGGCATGCAATGCAAGGTGGTCTGACAGATTTTCAAAATGCATATGTCTCTAGCTCAAAGAAATGGGGATAAAAGAACCTTCTGGGACTACTGTACTTTGTTAATGAAAATTCGAAAAAGTATACCTGAACTGAATTATTCCCCATATCTATTACAGAATCCAAAGTTCCTTCTATCTAATTACTCCTCAAATCATATCATTATTCTTTCTCAGAACTACTTAGCCTCAAAGACTGCGCCTTGAATCTCATCATACATACACTCATTACTCTTATAATAATCTATTTAGTAGCAAAGCCAGTGATTAGAATGTGAATGTGCCATTAACTTTTAAGACAAACAACAGCAACATGACCATCGCAGCATGCAGACTCGTCTTTGAAGTAGGAGGAGTACATAAAGATAGAAGCTTCCTCGATATTTGTAGTCGTGGGAGTGCGTTGTATTCTTCCTCTACTTTAGGCTTTATTAGCTTTTCTTCTTTCTCTTTGTGTCTGTCTGTGAAGTGCATGAGAGAGATGGAGCTTTCTTGACAACTAGCACTGCCCTAATTTTTTTCTCTGCAACCAATAAAGCCACACTCCTCCAACACACATATACACCCTCATCTCCTTCTTCTTCTTTTCTTCTTTTTTCCCCTTTTCTTACAACAAAATTGAATCTCCATTTCCATGGACGATCTACCTTATGCTTTGCTACATACCTACCTCTATATCTGTTTGATATTAATTGATATAGAATTACTAAATCAGACCCAATATTTATTGATTCAGCAGTTTAAAAATAAAAATGAAAGGAGCAGTAAAGAAGAAAAAAGGAATTGCATGAAAGATAGATACCCTCTGTCGGCTTCTCAACCTCATTGGGACATACATACTTATATTATTCTTCATTCAACCAAAGGAGCTTCTTCTCTTCATCATCTCTTACCTTCACTCTGGACCATATGCATACATATATTTTTAAAAAGGACAAAAATAAACGAATTAAAAATAATACAAAGAGTGCATAAACTCAACAAAGGGCTACCGATCCCTCACTCCTTGTTTCGGTTTTGATCAGTCGTATTTATAAATTAATTCTCTTTTGTTTTTTTCGTCATCACGAAACCCTAAAATGTTTTTTCCCCTCATATGAATGTTGATTCAACCAATGAGTGATGGGAATAACTAATTAACTTACATCAACTAACTCATCAAAAGCTACCATCTCATTAAAACTTTTCTTCCAATTATTACCAACAACATGACCCACTTATAGATTTTGTAGTTTTGTATAGTGTTCTGAAGATGCTAAACTATTTTTTTTTGCAATCTTTTATAAAGAACTTTATCACATAAAATTCTTGTTGATAAAATTTTAACTGGAAATTTGTACAAAAATTATCCGAATCATCATTATTTTCTTTTTTGTGTAGATTTTCAAGAAATTAGTTGTTAGTTTGTTATCCGTCCTTTTGTTTTAATCCAAAGTTGGTGCACTTACTACAAGTAAAACAACAATTATTGTCGAATTTCACGATTTTCCGGCCATCAAATTTTCATCAAAATTTTTTCGACGAATTTTGTCTAAAAACCAAACAAATCTAGTACCGAAATTTTCCCACAAATTTTTGGTTAGAAATGATTAATTTTCTTGTAGAAGCTATCTCAATATCCTTCCTTTTTGGAACTTCATCAGCTTAAACTAATTAATAAACGTAGTTTAATAAACCATGAGTTTATCGAATCACATTTTCCGTTGTAATCTTCTTTTCAATATCAATTGAATTTCAAAATAAAAACATACATATTGATGCTCCATGCAAAAATCAGAATGTATCTTGATCATCCTTTGAACTTGAATATTTTTTCTCGATAAAAGAATAAATTTATTTTATCTACTGTTTTTCAACATGGTGAAAACAAAATCAACAAGTTTCCAAATCCAAATCCATCACAGTGAAATAAATTTACATGCCATGACCATAAGAATTAACAGAAGCATCCACAAATAAATTAGTAGGCACTGTGATCGAGGAAGATAATGGTCAAGTACAAATGTACTTTTGAGCTGACTTAATAATACCACTAGTTCTTTGCCATATCCATATATGGCATTATGTCACATTCGTGTAGAAACCCTAATATAATAATAAATTTCTAATTCTCAAAAACAAACAAAACTCTAGATTTGGTACTTGTTTAATTAATATCAAATGATCATCATCATCACTTACGTATTATTCTAGCTTGTTTCATCCAAATTGGGAGTTTCTTCCATGTTGCATGTTACCCGTACTCACCATTGGAAGTGGAGCTCTTCTTGGTGATGGCCTTTCTAGCTTTTTAGTGTCTTGATCAAATTTCTTGTCGCTCAATGTATCTCCTTGAAGCATCGGCTTTGTTTCGTACAGTTCTGAAATTGAATCCAAATCGGTGCTTCTATCGATTGATGGTGGACCTATCTGAATTTGATCGGCGCCTTTGAAAGGATCATCCTGAGGTCCAAGACATGAAGATGGTGCAGAACCCAAATCTTGTAACCTAAGATCATCTGACCAAATCAAAGGGCTCTTCCCAGTTCCTCCACTATAAGGATTGGCCCTCTTCTTTCCCAAACAAATGTCGTTGTTGGTTTGTATGAAGCCGTCAAGAGATGTCCTGTCCATGTTTTCTTGAAGATCAAGATGGTCAGTTGGTCCATAAATGTTGAGGTCTTGAAATTGTGAAAAATTAAGATGACCAAAGTCCTTCATTGCTCCCATATGATCAGTAACCACGCCATGGTTTCCCATCCCCTTGCAGTTACCGGATGCAACAATGTTCTCGCCGGCAAGTGTCTGACAAGCTTTCTCCAACATGCTTTGCATGTACTTTCCTTGAGCTTCAATCCTTAATTGAAGGTGTCTTTGCACCTGCATATCCATGCATAACTGTCAGGAATCGACAGCCAAAAGCTACATATTCTTGTTAGGAGAGGCTCAGTGGAAAAGAACTCTAGCTAGTTTCTTACCTCCAATTGTTCATGCAATCTTCTCTGAACCTCCATTTGCATCCTAATCCATTAACCAAGTGTGAGTTACTGTTATATATACAGTTTCACGTATAAAAGAAATAAAAATTTGATTTGATTTGGTGATTACTCATTCATGCTACGGCCTAGCATGCCCGATGAAGATGGTGCATTTCGCTGAAGATCAAGAGCAGAAGCTGCAAGCAAATAAAACATAAAGATTTAGAAACTAATTAACAATAAAGACAGAAAAAAAAAAGAAAGAAGAGGAGAGTCACCTCGCTTACCATCCTTAATAGAGCCATGATCATTGAATTCCTTGTGAGGTTGCTTTCCAAGTCTGAATTTCTAAAACAATAATAAGAAAAGAAGGAAGAATTAAAGTTGTTGAAAATGAAAAGACAATTAGACAACAAAACCAAAGGGGACAAAAGCAAAAGAAGGATATAAATGAAAATAAAACAAATAAACAATCTGGTAAGTAAGATTTGTGTATTCAGACCTGAAGATGGCTTTTGAGGTGGTAAAGAGTAAGACCCTTCACACCCATAACTCTCATGATAGTCTTTGGTGTGGCCTCTGCAAGATTCATCATCAACATAACACAAGTGATTTAATGCTATAAAACATGCATGTGGAATTAAGTAAGAAGAATCAATCAACATATGTATAATTAAGTATGTATGAAAGGGAGATATGAGTAAGTACTGTCAGGGCCTCCAAGCTGAGTGACAGCATCAACAAAGCGTTCATGAAGTTCCACAGTCCAACGGAGACGAGGCTTAGGGTCAGTGGTGAGAACAAGACCAGAGTCGCCTTGAACACACATAGGTCTATCGTGGGAATTCATAGAAGAAGGTTTCTTGGCATGGAACATGATTCTCTCTCTCTCTCTCTCTCTCTCTGTGTTTCTTTCTCTCTCTCTAGGAGAGCAAGAGATTCAAGAACAAATGCGATATGCAAATAGGGGATGGTGAGAATAGGGTGCGTTTTTGAAGAAGATGAGGCCCCTCTTCACTTCTTATTTTACTATTTAACTGTAACTTTTCCTTTGTTTATTTTAACAAATCAAATACTATGATCGCTTTCTTAATTGTGAATTTATATATGCATTTCAATTACACTTTTAAAACTCGGACCGATTTGGCCGATAAAATTGAAACTAAACTATCCAACTATTCTATTGTTTTGAATTTACTTTAACGACTAGATATACATTAAATCCGATAAATCTATTAGCCTTATCGGTCGGATTAGAAACTCGAACAATTGAACCTGTGTACATAATTTTGATAATAATTAATCAATTTTTATATAATCATTACAAATATGGTTCTACCAGTTAAACTAGTAATCCCATTTATAATCTAAGTCGTTGAATGAACCGAATTTTAAAACAATGGTTTGAATTGCATTCCTTTCAAGCTAACCCTAGTAAAATACAAAAAAGAAAAGGAAAAAACGTTGGTTTATTTGTTTTATTATGAATCTGCAAAAATAAAGTAATTCCTATGCTTCCTCCTTTGTAGAAAGATACTTGTTTAATTATCTATATATTTTTTCTTCTTTTCTTTTTTTCCCTTTTCTATCTACATCATGTGGACAACTAATATTGAATTTATGACTCTGTAATTTTGTTTCAAAAATCTTTTTAATTAAATTTAATACTACAAAGCAAGCTTTAGGTCTCACATTAAGTCATGGATAGAAAGTCGAATGTAATTTTAATTTGTAATAAACTTATAATTAATTTAGTAATATTAGAGCAACTTATGTATCAAGGTGAATTTAAAGAAAAAAAGAACTGTAAAACAGTTGAAATAGAGAATATATTTGGAGTTGTAAGTAAGGAAATGATAAAGAGAAGTATCCCTTTTGTTATGAGCAAAAGAAGAGTACATCTTTTTGAAGTTTTATTCTTCTATCAGTGAAAGCTTTTTCAGTATCATGATGCAGGGAAAGTAGAGTGACAAATCGTAATTATGTCTAATTATTTTATTAAATATATTATTTATAATATAAATATTATAAAAATTGAATTCGTATTATTTATATCATATTTAATTTTTTATACATTAATAGTATTATTGAGTTAGAAATTGCATGAGTAGGTGAGATATTGAGGAGATGCCTCCATGCAATGATGAGGAGCAATATGTTTTTGAACTTTTTGCGATTTTGGTGTTACAACACATATAACCCTACATAATCTCACCCTGTTATTATGTGCATGGCCATGGCATGGGTCCTCATTTCTTGGTGTTCGTGGTACGATCCAACTTTTTAGCTTATTATGAACCAATAAGTCTTTGCCATTATGATTAAGACACAAAGTCTTGCTTTGCTTATTCATATCTAATTGCAAACAAAAAGACATCCATAATGCTAAACATAATCCATTTTTGATAGATAGCCTTGCCACTTATAATTCATTATAAGAATAATTGTTATCTCTATAAATATAAGCTTGTATATAGCCACATGATCATAATCTTTAGTTTTATGTGTGGGAGAATGTATTTATTGAACAATTCGTCATTCTGGATATTGTTCATGCTCTAAGATTTGATGGTTTCGACTAGGGTTAGAGTAACAGAACGAGAGAGTAAAAGAAGAAGTAAGAATGAATATTGGCATCAGATTAGGGTTTCTTTACCTTTACTAATATATATGACATATGGTGTTGCCAAGTATATCCTTTAGCTCATCAATTGCCTGTATTATTAAATGAGGGTAGTATCGTCTTATCACCCTAAATGAAATGTCGTAACTCTTTCCAATTTAATTTAATATTCAAATTTTATAAGATCAATTGTTTACTCTAGAACGAGGTAAATAGACTAAGGAAAATGAATAATGTCATTTGAATTGGTAAGATTGGCGTGCAATTGGAAGGGAGATAACCAAGAATTTGAGGATTTTGAAGAGGGAAGAAAGCAGGAGAGAAGATATAACGTGGAACCAACTTTTAGGAATTGTAGAAATATGTGGTTGGTATAAGTGAGGATGTGAATATCAATGAATAAAGGTAGGGTTTTATGAGCTTTTGATGACAGGTTTTGGGGACCTCTTACCTCTCCTCTTACTGCCACTTTTGTGGAATTGAAGATTGTACTCGTTCATTTTTACTTCATCAAACAAAATTTTGGTTCAAAAAGATCAAATAAGATTATTAAAAATTAATTAATCAATTACTTTGTAAATCGTTAAAATTTATGTGTTTGAGGTAGTTAAGATCATGATAGTATGACAAATCCTTAGAGAGATCATGAGAATCTAACACAAAATTGCATGTTATTTACCCAACTCAAATGGAATAAATGCTTCCTTCTTTCACAATCAAACAAAGATTCCTCCAAAACTTCTTAACTTATGCCAAATTAATCAGATATATACATAAAATCTCAAGTGCTTTTCTCTTTTATTATAAGCATTACTAATTTATGCATCATTTTACTTGTTAATAAGATATATACATAAAAAAAATGTATCTCTAAGAGATGGAACAGGGAAGAATAGATACAAGTTTTATATCTTCTCAACAAAACAAGATGATATATACAATAATTTTATAACCTGATGTGTTGTCGAACAAAAACAAAGCAAAAAAAATTATTATAAGGCAAAGACGAAAAAATCATAATTCGACCCCGACTTACTACATTGTCATTCCTATTCCCACCAAAAAAATCGAACTCTCTACCATGTTAAAGATGACTCCAGTCTCCACAAACTATATACACCAATATTAGCATAACTTTTTGTTTTCTCAAAAAAAAAACATAGATCCTAATCTTAGAAATTAGAAACATTTTCGTGGTAAGTTAGAAATTAAACACATTGAAATATTCGAATAACTTTTATGTGAATGTATATATATAATTTAAGTCTATGATTAGATCATGCATGCATATAAATTAGCCATTTTCGACATGTATATATGAAAAATAAAAAATCTATTTGATTCCATATAGATATATCACTGGTAAAAGTAATATGGTAGATCACTTTAAATTTGATACTTCTTCTCTTTATCTTAATATAGATATCTTTTTTTTATATATAATATGTCATTATATAAATATATATATTTAACTCAGTTTTTTTAAAATATAACAAAAATAATATAATTTAAATAACTTTAACTATTATTGAGCCAATGCATGAATGCCAAGTGGAAAATGTAAGAGCAATTTTGATGGGCAAGCTTCCACCCTCTTTTGTATATGTTAATGAAGTTAGCTTTATTTTTGGTTCTTTTTCTATCTGATTTTCATTTTTATTAATCATAAAAAAATGGCATTTGGTTTTGGATTTAGAGATTCCATTATTGAGCTTTATAATAAGAGGAAGCAAAGTTAATGTTTAACTTTTAGTTGAATATATATATGTAAGAAGGCATAAGCAAGTGGAAAAGCTGGTTAGTGTTGAGGACATGTTAGCTTGGTTTTCAAGCATCTTTTTTGATGAATATATTCTCTATATTGAATATATTCTCCTCTTCTACCTCTATACAAGGGTCCCATCCTTCATTTTTTTCTTCAACTACAACTCTCTCACACTTTATTTTTTCTTTCTTTATTTTTGTGTTTAACCAACCTGCCAAATGCTCTCGCAAACTTTCACAGTTTGTGTTCAGCTGACCTTTCTTTTTCATAAACTAAGTGCATTAACTAAGTGCAATGATAGACATAGAAATTTTTGTAAGATGAATGAAAAGAGACTGAGAAAAAGTATTATAAGAAGAGATACAACAAAAAAACACGATAAAAAAGATAACATTATAAAAAAGACACAACAAAAGGAGCAACTGTCTTCCCCTGTGTATGTTTAAGAGAAAAATAAAAATACTAATCTCATAAAATTTTAGAGTTTAGAAACTCAAAACTACACTCTTTGGCAGAAAATTAATCAACCACCAAGTTATATTTTGTCCTTTTAACTTGTCATGGCTGCTCTTCCTATGTGGACTCTTGGGTTTGGATTAATGGCTCTGCATACACCAGGCTACTTGTCCATTTTTTTATTGCCAGCATGTAATTAATTAAACGATTAATTAACACACCACTTGTCGTGATTAATTAAGATTAAAATTCAGAGTTGATGTAGATTTTGAAGAGTTTCATGAATAAAGGAGTGAGTTGTCTCTTGCATGCATTATAACGATAAACTTGAAATAGAGAGGGCAAGAGAATTGATTAATGTTTGCTTTGTGCAATATTATTTCAGAAACTTGAAATGAAAAGAGGAACATCACTACTGCTAGTCTGAACTCTCTGATACCAATCCCATATGCCTCAATTAGGAAATGAAACACAGTGACAGACAAGGTTCGATCGCTTCTTTTGTCTTCGTGTCTATTATTTTAATTATTTTTTTCCGCATTTTTTTATAACACTGTTTTTTTGTTGTATTTTATCTTATGTTATTTTTAACTCGTTTATTCTCGTTCATCTTAAACATACTTTTGGTTCCTGGGCTCCTGCCAATGTTATGTATGCATATGAGCATCAATTCAAAATGTCGAGACCTTTTGTAAGTGCAAAACACATGGAATATCAAAACATTCCATATCAGATTGACATGACTTCACATAACACTTTTCAGAGAAAATTTAGAATTGAATGTGAAATATTATTATGCGACTACATCTACATATCTGCTTCATTTGGCTTTTCTTTTTTTTATCTTTTCCTTGGTAATATGAATGCCAAGGCAGAAGGTCTGCACAAAATTATGGAAGAATGGCGTAAGGAGGCATATGGAAGCAAGCACGATAGGACATGAAGCTATGCTTACGACTAGTGTTGTTAACTTCTGAACCATAACACGAACTGTGATTATAACACGATATGAATGACACGAATGAAAAGTTTATGTCCTCAATAATGATATTTGATAGAAAATAGAGCGACATAATTACGACGCGAATAACACAAATTAACACCCCTACCTGCGAGAACCAATTAACCAAATTGTTAATTTTGCTTGTGATTGATTACACATATACATACTCTCATGCTCCGCCACAAGGGCAGGGATGGCCTTGTTTTCTTTTATATGTCAGGAGGATTTGTTTTGCATAGAATTAAACTTCGCTAATAAGAAACCTTAAAACCAATCCATGAGCCAATGGACGAAATCAACAAGCTCTAGCATGAGTTCAAGACACCCAAGCATGAATATCTTACACAACTGATGCTCGTTTTCACCTCTTATTTCTGTACACAATCAGCAAAGATTCACCCCTCCGCTCATCCTTCGCCTAGAAACTCCACACGTTCTGCCGAAGCTAAATCGCGCTGCTACCTTGAAGTTACAGAGCTTGCATCCATCACCTATGCGTACATGATTGCACACTTGAAGCAACTGAATTCAACTAGTATTGTGCAAGATATGGTTTTGTAGTAACCAAATACCGACCTTAGTTTCTTCATTTTCGGTTCATGTCTCCCATGCACATATATTTCAACTGCACAACGTCGATGAATTGCTTAATGTGGCAACCAAGGACATGCAAGTGAAGCACAACTTGTAACAGAAGTTTCAGAAAGAAAAAAGGCAATGGTTATGCAAACCTCTAGATATTCATCAATCCCGTATTTGGAACCTTCTCGTCCAAGACCAGATTGTTTCACTCCACCAAATGGCGCCACCTACATTAGAACACAACGGTTTTAACAAAACCAAAACGAAGTTATGTTTGTCCGACGAAGACAGAAAATGCCTCACCTCTGTTGAAATAATTCCTTCATTGACACCAACTAGTCCATACTCGAGAGCTTCAGTTACACGCCATGACCGTTGGAGATTGTTTGTGAAAATATATGCGGCCAAACCTGTATTATTAATGAACAATGATAAAGAAGAGTTCCTCTACCTCAATTATTGTGTTCAGACAAAAGATGGTGTGAGAATATAGCACATAAATGAACCTGCATTGGTGTCATTAGCTATCTTGATAGCTTCCTCCTCAGTTTTGAACTTAAGGATAGGTGCCACAGGTCCAAATACTTCCTCTCTGAAAACAAGGATGTATTAATATACAACGTATACAATCACATGAATGCATTAAATGATTGCATTTTCTGTTATAAGATTGAAGTCAGCAAGTAAAATGATGAATTAAACACGCACCAGAGAACAATCACAAAAATTTATACAAAGTATGGAAGCAAAGGAGGGCAAAGGCATTGTATGCATGCTTGAAGATTGCAAAATGAGTACAATACTGTGTTTTAATATTTACCTTGAGATGATCATATCATTCTTGACATCACCAATTACAGTAGCCTCATAGAAAGTCATTCCAAGACTGTGTCTTTTGCCCCCAAGAAGGAGTTTTGCTCCCTTCAGTTACACAATTAGATAACATGAACAATCTTTCAGTTTGTTTGTTAGAGCAAAAAATAAAAATCTGAACAAATATAGCCAATTTAGCTATATTGCACAAATGAATTTTTTGCATCAATTTAGCAAGCCATGTGCTCTCTTTTTGTATACTCTATCAAATTTTAATCAAACAGACCTTTGAAATGGCATCTTGGACAAATGATTCAACCTGTTAACACAAGTTCAATACAGAATTAGAAGGTAAGGCATTTATTTGCTAACTGGAGAACCAGAAAAATCATTTCGATAATATCATAGAGAAACCAACCTTGTGCACTGCAGCTTCATTAATTAAAGGACCCTGTCAAATAAAACATCTGTTATAAGCGTAATCTCAGAGTGACTAGGAGAAAGTTGCACCGTGATGGATACGATAAGATCATTATGTACATAAATCATTGAGTTCATAATTTGTTCAACCACCGTTCACAATCAGACAAAAAATAGAATCACATATTGATTCTGATTGATGTACAACAAGCAGGGAAATATCTTTGCTTCAGTTAGTTAATAGCAGAAGTCCTTACCAGTACACTGCCTTCTTCAAATCCATTCCCAACTTCCATTTTCTGAACAGCTTTTGAAAAGGCCTCAGCAAATTTGTCATAGATACCTGTACAAGAATGCATATGCATCACCCAAAGATGAAAGAAATTTATTCTGAAAAGCAAGCTGAAGAGGAATGTAGAAGACTATTCATGGAATGGAATATCTATATAACAAATACACACTTTTCCCACAAGAAAACAGGATTTGAAGGTGAACAACTAACACCCCCAAAACATGCACAAGGGGTAAATGGGAAACACGTAAAAGGCATACGCATGTATCAAATATGTACCTTCTTGCACGATCAATCTATTAGCACAAACACATGTTTGTCCACTATTACGAAACTTCGCAGCAAGCTGCAACAACATGAGATTATAATCAGACAACCAGCACCGAAATTTCTACTGTATTCCTTGTTATCCTGTCCTATAGACCTCTGCAAGGTTTTCAAGCCCATCTAACAAGCAAAGCCAATCAATATATAATTTGAAAGCAGAATGAAATTGAAAATAACAGCAATAACCAAGTGGCTTTGAGGTTATTAAACAGATAAGTTGTTTGATGATAACACTTGACAGCAAAACCAAGTCAGCAGCTTATATTTTATTTCATGCAAATCGTTTGTGTCTACTGTTAATTCCATTTGATAATAGCATATCAGAAGATAGATTCATGGAAAAGTAATAGAGTGCAAATTCAAAAGATAAAAGATTAGCTAAATGCTAGGTAACTTTTATTCCAGTGAAACACAGCAAATATGTGGAGGGTGCAAAAAAGTGATTCTCTGTGTGCATCTGTAGCGACTATCAATCCAACTTACTGATCCTTTTACTGCCACTTCAATATCCGCATCATCGAAGACTATACAGGGCGCGTTGCCACCAAGTTCCAAAGACACCTATAAGAGCAAGAAAACCGGCAATGAGAAGATAAGTGATGCGCGAAAACTCCTTTTTTGGCATATACACATTTTACTACATGGCCTACTCATACGGTCATACCTTTTTAACGGTCTCAGCAGCACCAGCCATCAACAATTTTCCTACTTTTGTTGAGCCAGTGAATGTGATTTTCCTAACCTGAATAAGAAGCATGAAATGAAAAACATATTTAGAATCTATATTTATGAATGGAATATGTTCCACAAATTAACATCATGAAGTGTATACAAAGCTTCTATAACCTGTGGACTAGCAAGTAAAGCATTTCCAATTTCAGGAGCACTCCCCATGACTACATTCAAAACACCCTGCATTAAAACCTTAAGCCATTAGAAACAAATAAAGATACATCATTTCAAATTCACAATAAATGTCATGTTGCATCATCGTATATTCACCATAATTAAAATTTAATAGGATCTAAAAATATCCAAATTAGACTTACTGGTGGTATTCCAGCTTGATGTGCTAGCTCAGCAGCCGCCAAAGCTGTAAGAGGAGTGAGCTCTGAAGGTTTTACCACAACTGTACAACCAGTAGCTAGTGCAGGTCCGACCTATGCAGATGAGTAAAAGTTCATATCAGCTTGCCCACAGTGACACGCATGAAACAATCTAACTGCTCTGAAACAAACCAGTCATCCTTTTATAATATACCTTCCTAGTAATCATGGCCAAAGGAAAATTCCATGGTGTAATTGCTCCAACAACACCAACAGGCTGTAACAAAAATTTACAAACTTTAACGTTAAAAACAGTAGAAACAAACAAATCATACAGTAACATCCAAATCCAATACTGGCGAATTACAGTAGCAGCTATCATGTCCAAGTAACACAAAAATGAACGGTGTTACAACGTAATCTCTAATTAAGTGTAAGCCAATTTAACTTAATTAATCCTTTCCCTCAATTGGATTGGCAAGTCAGCACAAGAACATAGATATCAAATGAGGTGCCAGCATTTCTTAACCTCAACATCTTAGTGAAATGGATTCAGTAATACCATGAAAAGACTTATCAACTAACGGCAAAGCAACAAGTAGTTTTACATGCCAACATCAACCATAAGCAAGGGCTTCCTAACCACACAGAAGTCAATACTAAATACAAAAATCAAATCTCCAATTGTAGATACCTGCTTTAGGACAAGAATACGACGATCACCAAGCGGAGCTGGGATTATATCACCATACACACGCTTTGCCTCTTCTGCGAAAAACTCAATAAAACTAGCTCCATAGCCAACCTGATAATTGATTATAGTAATCAAAGTATAGTGTATAATGTCGAACAATATACAGCAGGAACCCTATTGTTTCACTAGTAAAATTGCAATTCAATACCTCACCAATGGCTTCTTTTAGAGGCTTCCCCTGCTCCAAGGTTATAAGCTGCCCAAGCTCCTGTTTGTTGGCAACTAGAAGATCATACCTTGAACCTCACAAAAAAAGCTATATGAGGAAAAAAAAGAGTTCTGCAAGGTTCTTGGGATCAGTAAATAGGACAAAGGGTTACCATTTTCTCAGGCGCTGGCTCCTGTCAGCAGCAGTGAGTTTGCTCCAGGCTACAACGATTAGTGACCATGAATATATGCAGAGAATTTTCACAAGTGGCAGAAAAAGAAAAAGAGACACAACTACGAAAGGAAATATCAAAAACACAGTATGAATTAGCCTCAAATTCCTTACAACTAAAAGCCTCATAGGCAGAGGATATAGCATCATTAGTCTCCTTTCCTCCCATGCAAGGCACATTAGCTACAACTTCACCAGTGGCTGGATTATGGACCTGTAAAAGAAAGTGAAAGCAGATTTTAACATTTGAGATATGCAAAGTATGAAATTAAATCAATATAAAAGGATAATCGGCATTGTAGAAACCTCAATTGTTTTCCCATCATTAGCATCAATCCACTTTCCCCCAACAAGGCCTTGAGTCTTTAACAAACCAGAATTAGTGAGACGAGTAACAAGACTCTCAGTATTCGTGCTCATCTGAAATTCGAAAAGATCAAATCTTTACACATTACACTAATACCAACTTTAATTCTCTCATCTGGTAAACTAACAATATCAATTCTTGAGCTCAAATTCACCATTTCCAGCATTCAGAAGCAACAACCAAACAAAAATTAAACCATCACAACCAACCAAACTCAATTGCACAGCAGAAAGACACCATCTTCAAACAAAAAACAATCAAGTAAACTAAAGATCAAACCTTTGCATCACAACAATGAATAGAATCCATACTAGCTATGCACTTAGCTACTGACCTGAGAAAATTAAAGAAGCAATCCACAAAATATATACACCAAAAACAAAGGTACAAAAAAGACGAAGAATCTAAGTGAATACTTGTCGAGAGAAGGATGGGGAGGTAATTCGCATGGAAGCCAAATATATTGAATTGCAGAACTTATTACACCTAATGGCACCCATTCGATACATTCTTGTCACCACACTCATTTCCTCTGGTTTTTCTGTCTTCTTTTGTGTTTTGAATTAACACTCACCAATAAACTAAATGGTCCCACAAACTTGACTAAAGTTGTGTCAAGCATATTTTTTTTATCATGTTTATATCAGCTTTAAGATGTTTGGAGCCGTAATAGGCTTGGTTTTATTTGATGGAGGTGTTGGTACAAATTTGAGCCGTTTGATTATGAGATATAGACAAATTTGATAAATGATTTTGTGCTAAACAACATTATCTAGTGAAACAAGTGTCGTCATGTGAATGAAATACTGAAATGGTAAAACTAAGGTTTCATTTTGTTTTCCTTGATGGATGTGAATGAAATAACATGTGCTCAACGGCGTCTGGTTCGATCGAACATAAATCAGAAACCCAAGATTTGAAGCCATTATGATTATTTGTAAACCAAATAAAAGTGCAAGTCTCCTGCCAACAATCTTATGTTGTCGCCTACCTACAAGTGCTGTCGTTCAACACTATTCATGTTGCAACCCAAACTCCTTCAAACCAACCATGCTTCATCAATTACTATTGGAGTAATTCTGAAAGACGGAGTGTGAGGCAACATTATTACATATACTATGATCTTATTATCAAATCAATATCATCTAAACTAAATACGCACATTTTACATCTCAACATACCTAACAAAAACTAACCATTCACATGTTGAAACATTAAAATCAACAAAATTACATGAAAAAGCAGAGAACCAAGTCCATTACTACTACATTCATAACACGAAGCTTCGCAAGAAAGTGGAAAGAAACTTGGTCCAATTAAAGAAGCGTGTTTTTTCTTGTACTCTTCATTAATAATCTTTCAGATTGGTATTAGTTATTTTGGTGTGTTTGATTTGACCTTCAACTGATTTGTCCAATCTTGAAACCTTCCTCCTCTTTGTTTCTCACGTCGCCTAGAGCGAGAGAGAGAACAAAACAAAACACAGAACACACTCTTTTCTGCAGAGAGAAACTATCGGGACTCAGTCTTTTTAGAGAGAGAAGCCTTACATAAACAAACTTCTCTCGCTAGTCAAACTCCCACAAATTTTACTCTCTATCTCTTTTCCTTTCTTAATTCTTCTTAAAGCTCCTCTCTTTTTTATCTTCTCTCAGAATAATCTTACCCCGCCTTCTCTCTCTTTCTCTCTTAATTTTTCTCTCTCTAGAAAAGAGAAACTCTCTTTTTTTTTGCTTGATCTAGCGATAAAGTTTGAGTCTTTCTTGTGAAATTGATCTGAACAATCTAATGATTAACAATACGGCGGGTTCTTCTGGAGCTAATGGATCTGCTGATTCTGGAGCTCCTAGAAGGAATTCAAAACGGCCTAAATGTCAGTTTCTACTCTTAGTTTTTTCGCTTTTTCAGTTGTATTTGTTTTTTTACTTTATTTTGTAGCTTTCCAAGTGGAGCTTGTTTGATAGTTGTGTGTTGTTGAAATATTTTAACTTTAGTGTGTTAAGGTACTGCCATGTTGGATTTAGGTATTAATTTTAGCTTGGAGTATTGAATTTTGAAGGATTATGTGCTTGAATTCGTGCTCAGTTGTTGAAGTTTCATGCTTTTGGTGGTTGATTTTTTGGTGTTTTGGAGTTTTGTTGCATGTGTTTATCTTACTTTGACTTATTATTGAATGTTTTGTTGTTCTGATGGACTTTCCAATGATGTATGTTGTCTTTGTTTATTTCAGTGCAATTGTTATATGTTTTTATCTGATCTCAATAGTTGTTGTATTGAGTTTATGGAATTGCAATACTGCTGCTTTAATTGTGATGTAAATAACTGATAATGGAATTTTTGTATCAGATTCTAGGTTTACTCAGCAAGAGCTTCCAGCTTGCAAACCAATTCTAACCCCAAAATGGGTAAACTTTAATGCCTTTTTTTTTTTGTTATAGAGTATTCTATATGTGATGTGATCAGGGTTGTGGAGGGTAATAAACTTCGACTTTCTTTGTTGACAGGTGATTTCAGCATTCATGGTTGTTAGCATTGTCTTCATTCCCATCGGAGTTGCTTCCTTGTTTGCATCCCGAGACGTGAGCCTTTTCTGACAAATGGGATGTTTCATTTGGTGTCATTGGTTGTTGATTGTGGATTTTTTTCTTTCTGATGACAGGTTGTTGAGATCATTGATCGATATGAGACTGAATGCATCCCCTTGCAAAATAGAACTGACAAGGCTGGATATGTACAAAACGAACTGACAAATAAAATATGCAGCAGGAGGCTAACGGTAATACTTCTCTCTTACTCTTTTAAAAGATCTCAAACAACATCGTCTCTTTTCGTAGAAATTTACCTTGAAATTATTCCATTGCAACCTGGATTCAATAACAGATTAAAAGAAATCTCTTATCGCGTTCTGTTCTTTTTAGGTTCCAAAGAATATGAAGCAACCTATTTATGTTTATTATCAGCTTGACAATTTCTACCAAAATCATCGCAGGTATGCCACTAATATCTGACACTGCAAGTTATTGAATGGGCTTAAGATTCTCCAACAATGTGGCTGGAAATTTTGTACATTCAGTAATCAATGTTCTGCAATAACATTCATGCATCCATTTGAAATAATTAATGCTGCTTTACATTTTACTGATTTTGAATTCTAACAAAAAGGAGAGCTTCTGATTGGAAGTGAAACTCATATTGGATTGATTTGATTTCTTAGTATCACATGCATCACCATTTTAATGACTAAGTTATTTTCATGTTTAGATATGTGAAGAGTCGAAGTGACGAACAATTGAGAAGACCAAGTGGTGAGAATGACACGGATGCTTGTAAGCCAGAAGCTACATTAGGTAATGGGAGGCCAATTGTGCCCTGTGGCTTAATAGCGTGGAGTTTGTTCAATGATACCTATGCCTTCTCTCGCAACAATGTGAACCTGACTGTTAATAAAAGAGGCATCTCATGGAAGAGTGACAGGGACCACAAATTTGGCAAAAATGTCTACCCCAAGAACTTCCAAAATGGAACAATTCAGGGTGGAAAAATTCTCAATGAATCCATAGCTGTAAGTCCTTTCTCTCTTGTGCTTTTAGGCTGCAACTTCTTGTTCTAATTCTCATTACAATACGTTAGCTTCGTGTTACCTATGTTAGGATTTTAAGTTGCCTTCAAGAAATGTACTTGCCTGACCTTCAATGTAAACTTTGCACCAGTTGAGCGACCAAGAAGACCTCATTGTTTGGATGCGAACTGCTGCACTGCCGACGTTTAGAAAGTTGTATGGCAAGATTGAAGTGGACCTGCAGAAAGATGATGTCATAGATGTTATTCTGGAGAACAACTACAACACATATGACTTTAAAGGCAAGAAGAAACTCGTGCTTTCAACCACCAGCTGGCTTGGAGGAAAGAATGACTTTCTTGGCATCGCTTATCTAACAGTTGGAGGCTTATGCTTCTTCTTGGCCATGTGTTTCACTGTTGTGTATCTTGTCAAGCCCAGGTAACTCCTTTTCACTACATCCAGAATCAATTTTTTTAGTATCCCTTGGCTTTTGAAACGTCCTTTCTAACAAGAATTGATGGCAAAACTTTAAAAAAAAAAAAAAAGAATCTTGGCTGCTGATTGTCTGTAAATTTCTGTCATCTCAGGCGGCTGGGAGATCCTTCCTATTTGTCATGGAACAAAAGTCCTACTGGGCGTTAAGAGACTTGCGGAGTCAACATTCCCGGCATGCTGTTTAATATTACTGTTTGTGATATAACAATGTTTTATCATATCGAGTTCTGTTTCTTCTGGAATTTTATTATGAAGCTCGAGACCAAAATATTCTGTAGATCTGTTGTATAATTTCAGGAATAGAATTGAATATAAACTCAATTTGTTTACATGAACATAATGTGATACATCCATTTGGCTTCCTCCTAACTTTTATTTAAGCCAGAACTATGGCAATTATAACACTCCAAGTAATATGTTTGAAAGATATGCGCCTTCCGGGTAGGATGGATCAATAGGATGATCTGAAGCTGCTCCGGCATGCCGAAGCACTGTGATTTTCCTTCCTGCCATGGATGCAGCTCCCTGCTTAACAAGAACCAAGGTATAAGGCACTAAAATTGACTAATATAAAACAACATAAGTTCTGCCAAAGACGTGAGGATAATTCAACCACTTGAAAACTTCATGAAATTAAACCAAGTCAACCTACTCAATCCTTAATGTGAAAGAACTATCGTGTGAGACATGTAAGGAGCAATTAAGAGGAAAAAGAAAGTCCGTGCCTGAAGGACACGCAAGAAGTTTCCACTTTGAGTCATGGCACCCGAACACGAACAGGTCATGAGAAGACCACCTCTCTTTGTTAGTCTCATCGCTAATGAGTTCAAATTCCTATACATCCCAGTTGCACTTTGTAGAACCTAAGCATTTACAGATGAACCAAGTGAATTGTCGGGCATGTTCAAGGTGTCGGACCGTGTGGTAACAGTTGATGAATGTTTGTTTTACCTTTTTACTCGGAGCTAATTTTGGTGGATCCAGAATGACTAAATCCCATGATTCATTTCTGGAAACGGCACCCTTCATGAATGCGGTTGCATCTTTTCTCAAGAACGAGATTTTCGTTGGATCAAGGTCATTAAGAATAATGTTTTCTTCAGCAAGCTCCAATGCTGCTGCAGATGTATCAATACCTAAAACAAAGCAGCAGGGAATGATAAATTTAACTGGTCCATAAAATGTATTCAAGCAAAAAAATTCAGACTGAAATTGACGATCATATACAAAAAATTGTGGATTAAGAAAATAAATAAGTTTACAGTCGATATCGACAGAAGTGAAGAACATTAGAACAGATAAATTTTGGAAATTTTCTTATAGTGTTTTGATTATGAAAATTTTTAGACAATTATGAATCAAATCACTCTGAGCCAGGCCATATGAAACAGCAGAGAAGAATGAATTAAATCACTCTGAGCAAGGCCAAACGAAACAGCGAAGGAGAAAGCGATGCGATACCTGTGACATTGGCTGCACCTCCACGCGCTGCATTCAGCGAAAATCCACCACTGTAGCAACAAACATCCAAAACATTTTGACCTTCAGAGATTGTTGATATGAATTGTCTGTTTTCACGCTGATCAGCATAAAATCCAGTCTTCTGGCCAATTGGTGAAATTGCATAAGAAATCCCATTTTCTTTTACCTGCCACATTGATCATCAAAAGGCAGACAATGCTTTGTATTAACAGTTACATTATTCATACAAGTGGTGTATTGATGCTGTAATTTCAAGTTCACATTCTATACCTTTCTTATTTCAGAACAGACAGATGGATGCATTTCATTCAAATCTGAAACATCAATCCCTTCTTCTTTCAAAATATCGATGGATTGCCTCCAGTTTATATGCTTAATTTCATGAACTCTACCAATGCAAGCCTCTATTTCTGGCCTGTACTTCTCAACCCATGCAGCAGATGATGCTACAACAGCTAAATCTCCAAAGACATCAACAATCAATCCAGACAATCTGCATCATTATCAAGGGATGCAATTTACAGCCAAGTGCAAAAGTTTTGCATGTAAGTGACTGAGTAAATGTGGCATATAAAATTCAACAATAGGTCCTACTCTATAAATACACCAATAAGACCTAGTAACCATAAAGTTTATCGTGTTATTCCCTCTTAATCAATATCTAATGTTACAATGTTAGAGTTTGAAATTAAAAATGGTACTTTTGACAAAGTGATAATGGAGGTTTCTACCTGTCTCCCTCACTATTGACAAGGCGATATGCATTCGTACGGTCCGAGGGCAGCCCCAACCTCTTTCGAAAAGCGATAGCTGCATCAATTCTTTCTTCAAGCAGATTCTCCATATTCAATGCACAAGAAGGATCTCTGCCTAATATAAACAAACTATAACAACCTTGCAAAACAAAACGAAGCAAAATCACACTCGGAAGATCCTTCAGTAAAATTTTACCTTGTTGCTTCCTCTTCTAGCTGCATAAGCCTGACACAGAACATAGACACTGAATTATACAATCCCCATCCAATAGGCGTTTCCGTGCCATCAGCCACAAGAACAATGTCTCCAGTCTTAGGTGGAGGTCTACCAATTATTCTGTCAACTGCTCCACTATAAACCATAGGATTCCCCTCCTTGAAAATTTGAGTCTTCCCCTTTTTGAGAACTACCTTTGCAATGCCTACAACAAAAGTTCAAGAACATTTATGAACTGTGGCTTCAATTCGAGGAAAACTCATAGTCATCTTAACTAGAAACTTACTCTTAAATATCAATTCAAACACATGCTAGACAACTCTAGCCTTCCAAAATGACTTCACCAAGCAAACACATCATTCTAAACGACTAAGTGGGTTAAATAACCAGCAAACAAGCATTACAAAGCAAAAGAAAATCAGAAAACAAACCAGAAGAACAAAATTTCTACAGCTTTATCTCAACAAAATCATAAAGACAGAAAATTTAAAGAGCCCAAAATTCATAGAAAGAACAACAAAGAGCAACGTAGCATCAGTCTTGGTAAAGAGAAACAGAAACAAAGATAAGAAAAGAAAGATATAGTGACCTTTAGAATGAGAAGAAGCAATGTGTTGAAGGATGTTAGTTGAGGAATGTAATGAAGGAGTAGTAGCAAGAGACTTCATGAGGTGGCCAGAGAGCTTCATCTCCGTTTGAAAGAACGAAAAGCGAGCAAGTGTTTTTTTTTTGGCCACTTTGTATTGCTTTGTCGTGTTGGTTTCATAAGCTTAAAGCCCAACATGAACAGTCTCATCCCATCTTATCTGCCTTTGGTTTCTTTGGGAGTTAATTTCAAACAGTCACTCAAATATTGAGTTTCGTCTAATATGATTACTATACTTTGATTTCGTCTCGGATGGCCACCAAATTATCGGGTTTAGCTTAGTTCTATGCTTTGTGTAATATTCCAACTCTTCGATATATTTTCGTTTTCATGCTTCTATTCAACACAGAATTAAATGAAACTTTATTGCTTGCTTTCTATTTTTTTTGACTACATAAATGGCTAAAACAAGAAAAAAGAAAATGAATTGCTTTATTTGGTTCGAGTAAATAAGAAAATAAATAATACAGACGTTTCCTCTTGAAAAAAATTGAATAATTAGTGATACAAAGATAAAAGAATGCTCTGTTCAAAAAGTACAGAACTCTCAAGATGATAGCTTCCACTTTTCCACAGTCGACCACTTGTGAAATATAAAAGCAACGTGAAAATTTGGTCAAGTGTTGACAGCTGAAACTTTTCTTAACTAGAATGCTTTCTTCTCATATGAAACCAGCCCATGAACTCCACCTTCAATTTGTGCAGCTCCAGTACGGACCTGTACCAAAATGTTTGTGGTCAGATGATGATGTATGTACTTTCAAACAGAACGTAAAAATTTGTCCCGACACAACAGATGATGAGCCTACCTCAAGTCTCAGTGTCCCTGATCTTAACAGATCATGAGCAGACTGCAGAGATGAAGCTCCAAGATCCTGGAACCCTTGCTTCACTGCATGCATCGTGTAAGGCACTAACTTCAAGATGGAGCCTTTATCGGCAACAGCTCCAACCACTCCTTGAGCAATCTTTAGCTTGGATGTATCTCCCAAGTATCTTTGGTCGCTTCCTTTCGTCATCGCTTCAAGGGATCCCATGCCGCGGTACTTTTTGATCCGATGACCATTCTGAGGTAACAAATTTTAGGATTCAGACAAAAGCAGCACTTCATAAAAACAGTTGCACATATGCAGGAATAAAGCTATAGTATCCCATCTTAAAGGTAAAAGTGAATTAACATAACCAAAGCAAAAGTATAGGTGAAAGCTGCAGTGAAAAATAAAGCTTGCATAACCAAAAAGTAACTCTACGGTCGTCAGTCATGTACTCCAGGTAAAGCCTCCTTAAATAAGAGTTTTCAGTGACATTTTCATACCTCTGTCACGTAACTCCCAGGAGCCTCTGTGCTTCCAGCTAAAAAGCCACCCATCATCACGGTAGATGCACCGAGCACCAAAGCCTTGACGATATGCCCAGAGTTCGAAATGCCACCATCTGCAATCACAGGAACGCCACTTTCTGCAGCTATTGATGAAACCTTGTAGACAGCAGTTGCCTGAAAAGTTATAGTGAGGAACAACATGGATCAAGGACAAAATTGTAACGGGAGAGAAAAGGATGATAAAAGTCTTATACCTGTCCTCGACCAACAGCACAAACCTCCTGAGTTGTACATATGGAACCAGAACCCATGCCAACTCTGAGTCCATCTACACCAGCCTGAATCAAATTCTGGGCCTGGTTCATAGTCACCACATTCCCACCAATCACGTCCAACTCTGGATAAGTTCTTTTGGCATACTTAATCATCTCGATCTGATAAATAGAGTTCCCTTGCGAACTATCCAAAACAACAGCATTAATCCCTGCTTTCACCAAATGCTCCAGTCTCTCTTTATCCGAATCCCTGGTTCCAATAGCCGCCCCAACCATCCATTTCCCATCTGGTCCTATCGTTCCTTTCCCCAACTTAGGATAACCCTTCACACTCTCCACCTCTTTCTTGCTGACTACATCAACAACTTCCCCTCCTTCTTTCTCCAATACTACAAAGTCCCTCTGCTTCTCTCTGAAACACTGGTCGATTTTCTCCAAGTCATAATCCCACGGCACCGAAATCCTTGAGAAATCATTCCTCATATAATCCACCAATTTGACCTCTTTATCAACCAAGCCCAGCCAGTCATTCTTAGCAACGTACCCCACAACCTTAGAATCAGCAGTCCCTGAATCGAATAAATCAACAAACTTTATAATATAAAAAAACAAAAGAAAAACAATCTCTACAAAAAAAAAATCAACCATAACCAACTCGGCAACAAACAGTGCATTAACATTATTCCCATGAAAATGTAAGACAACACAATCCTTAAAGCAATGAAATTAACGAACAAAAAACAACCCAGGTAATAGGAAAAAGAAACGAACTTTAAGCTAAGTGAATCATACCCGATTCGGTAACAAACACAATAGGTACATTAGAATCCTGAAACTCAGAAGCAATCCTAGAATCAGGTGATTTAAAAACAGGGTTAGTAAAAAGAGGGAGTTTTCTAGACTTGACAGCTTTGACAAGCTGAGATTGGTGAGAAGCAGAGTTATTAGAGTGAATAATTCCGATTCCTCCTATAGCAGCTAAAGCAGAGGCCATGTAGGACTCGGTGACAGTGTCCATAGGAGAAGAGACGCAGGGAATGGAGAGAGAGATGTTGCGGGAGAGAGAAGTGGAGAGAGAGACGGAGTCGGTAGGGAAGTCGATGTAATGTGGGAGGAAGATAACGTCATCGTATGTGTAGGAGTAGCCTCGGTTGAAGAGAGTTTTGGAGGAGAAGCCATCTTCGAAGTCGATAGTCATTATAGATAGATGAAGAGAGTTCTGAGTGTACAGAGAGAGAGAGAGAGAGAG
>CANYCX011594046.1:0-11323 GCA_948193385.1 Breynia disticha f. nivosa | reverse complement strand
CATACAATCAAATGAAAATTCATGAACTTCCATGAACAATTTAGAACAAAAAAGAATTTTGTTCCTCCACATTTTTAATGCAGTAGCCATCAAATGAGAAACATCGTGTTAGTTTCTCAGGGATATTCAACCAACTCAGTTTGACAAAACAAAAAAAATGAAAAATTTCTTGAAAGAACAATAAAAATTTTTGTCTATGCACAAATGAAATCACACCTGCACAAATATCCTTTCTGCTCGTACGATTGCTCTATTGCTATTATGAGTTGTTATTCATAGTTGATTTTATACGAAATTAAATGGCAGAATGTTTTAATTAGGTAGTCTTGATCATTCATACGTGTTATCTTCATTTAAGGTGTGGATTTGGAAGTTTTTTTTAAAATGAGCATACAATTATGACAATACAATACAATAAAAGTAAGTTGACATTCCTGCTATTTTGATTACAAATATGTGTATTTCTATATTTTTATATTTGAATTATAGCATGTTTGGAAATGAGAGAACTTACATGGGCATTTTTAATTATAGGAATGTCTATTATGACATTCCTATAATTTTCCGATCAGAGTTATCTAGTCTAAGCGGTAATGGATCCTAGACCCAGTAATAAAAACTACTAATTTATGGACAAGTGGTAATCGACCAGATAATGACAGACAAAGAGTGACTGAATTACATTTGCAAAGAAGTGTTGGGAATGTGTCTCACATTGATTAAATAGAAGATAACTAAGTGATTTATAACAAATATAATTGTGGGTCTCATATAAGTCAATTAGTTTTGTATTAGAGCATTTACGACATTTATCGTTTATAAGTTGATTATTAAGTGGTTTATAACAATACCATTTCTCATGAACAAAATTTTTCAAATCAAATTAAAAAAAAAACAAAAAAGTTGATGATATGACTTGCAGGTGCATTAGGTGCTTACATATTATTCTTATAATGCAAATTTAATAAAAATAAAAAAATTTATATTATGAGAAATTAGGATCTTTAAATTTCATCTTTTTAGCACTAAGTTCAATTAAAGAAATACAATAAAAAGGAGAAAAAGAAAAGTAGATGTAGAGGAAGAGAGAGTGAGACAGAATCCATGTGTTTCCAAGCACTCAAAGACAAAATGAGGTTCAGAGAAGAAAAGCAACATCTGCTTTACGACCCAGAAAAGGAGATTCCAAACCACCATAAGGGTTAGCTTAGGAAATTGCGTGGTTACTAACCCAACACCATCATCATACCATAACCTAACCTTCTCTCTCTCTCTCTCCTTCTTTCTTTCTTTTCTTTAATGGTGGTGAAGATTGGAGTCAGTGGTTATGCCTATATTTAGTTGCAAGCTTGGTATTCATAGGGTGCAACCACAACCTCACAATCTCACTCTCTTCCTTCTTTCCCTCTTCAAACATACAAAGATATGGAGTATTGTTTTAGCCTTCTTGCTTTCCTCTCCTTTATATATGTTGAGCCAGTTCTTTGCTTGTTTAATGCCATTTCTGTAGGACTTGATTCCTTGTGGGGCTTTCATATAAATCCTCCTCCTCACACTTCATTTTCGTTCAACTATGTCCCACTTCCTTCTCTCACTCAATCACTACCAATTTCGCTTCCTTCAGTTCTTCCTTGTGTCTTCATTCCTTTTGTTTTCCATTAATGTTTTCATTCTTTTAGCTCTTTATCTTTCTTGAATCTATGCCCTAATTTTTGTTTTAGATCTTTCTCACTTCTGAGAATCGGATTTTTTACCCTAATTCTACGATACCTTAAGTTTATGGTATACCTCAACAACTGCAGTATGTTTACATGCATTAGAGATATTGAGGATTCATGAGCAAAAGATTTGGATACAGAGTTACAAGTTTTTGTAATTTATATAATCATTATCGTTATCATTTTCATAACCATAGTTGTTTGTGTTCATATGCATGATATATGTGCCTGGCTCCCTGTATGCCATTTGCAGAGCCCATCGAGAATCGATGGCCTCCGTGGATGGCGTATGAGGAGTCATGCATATAAATTTACATGCATATGCATGTCTACATATATATTTGTCTATATGGTTTTGCAGATTATAACTCCCACAGATGGGCCAAATTTTGAAGCCAATTAAGCCCCTCAAAAACACATTACCATTTCCAAAATTTCCAGGTGCTTACATATAATCTCTTAGTTTAAAATAATAACTAGCGATCTATTACATGTGTTTTAGGGTTTTCTTGATGTGAAGCTTATTTTTGGTCCAAAACCATGACATGGAGGAAAAAGTAAAGTTGTGTTCTGGTGTTTCAGTACTCAGCAATCATGTCTTTTTTTTAGTTTAAGATCTCATTAGAATTCAGTCTGTATTCTATATATCTTTAATACCTTGTGAAAAGAAATTACGAAAGCTATAGAAACTTGTGAAGACGAACATGTTGTACAGGGTGATGACAACAATGAAGTTCGATGTTTGCAAAACATGTTAGGCATCTTTCTACTTACAATAATATAACGTAGCTTGTCTCATCGTCTTTTCATGTGACCTCTGGTGCTGATCATGGTCATGTACAGTGTTTCCTTAATTATTAGAGCGTTTGCCTAATATGGAAAAAGTTTTGGCGTTTACAACTTTACATATTTGTGTACAAATTTTTTTGATGGTAATTTGCGCAGTTTCATAGATATTTCTATGCTGAAATGATAGATCAAAGTCAAATAATTGAATATCCTTTGAAGATAAAATAATTCTTCTTTTGAAGAGAAGATCGAATATTTCAAGTTTGTATAGAATAATTGATACATATTTTACCAAATATTAAGATCAAACATTTATTTTTTTTTTCCTGAAGAGAAGATCAAATATTTCTCTCTCAAATTTAGTTTTCCGGAAGATTGTTATTTGTTTATATAAAAATAACAGTTGTTAGTTAAAAACTGAAAAATTTAAATGTACATCAGTTAGAAGGTTGAACAGAAAGAGAATAGTGTCCAGTGCAGCAGAGACACACTCTAGTTATAGCTACTCTTAGCTAGCTTTATTTCCTTAGGCTCATACCTAGATATTGATAATTATTACAGAAAGAAAAAAACTTGGTTAAATCTTGAATATGAATTTGAAGACAACATTTCTGTGGTGAGAGCAAAACCATGAAAAGTGTTCATCACATTCAGATTTTACAGCAAAGTTTTGAATTCAGACTGGCAGCTACTCATCCTACTCAAAACCCACTATCACTAGTACTTGTTTAGACCCTGCATACTCTTGCTTTAACTCTTTTTCTCCTTTTCTAAACAAAGAGGTTGAACCAAATCTCATCAAATTGAAGATGAATAGTTATGAGTCCCTTTAAATAAGACATGAATGTGGTAAGAAATAGTAATCATTAGATATAATGAAAAATAAATTTAAATTTTTAATTTATTTTGTATAAAATAGTATGTAATAGTAAAATATGTAGTCTTCAATAGACATTCCTCATCTTCAAATTCACCCACCAGTTTCCCTAGAAAGAAAGCCATAGAAAGGCTAAAGGAGTTTACAATTCTGTACAATTTTTTATGACTATTTCCCATTATTTTTTCTTTCGGTCTGAGGTTCTCATGATATTTGAATTTTCAACGCCTTCCCTCAAATCCAACTATTTCGATTTTTTTTTGCCCAGTTGTGATTTGCACTTTTTCATTTGGATTTGTTTACTTTAAGCTCTAGTCTTAGGGGCCATAGGACCCATATTGAGCTTCTGTCGTCTCCATCTAAGATCTTCATCATACTGTTAAACTAGCTCATTTGGACTCGGGCTTGCTACCGTATGAATGGGCTCATACGTGCATACGTGTATAGGCTTATAAAGGATACAATTTATGTAATCTTCTAATATAAAATCAATTAATTTGTATAAAAACTCATAACCCACATTATTATAAATAACTTAATATTCTTTTACTTCTTAAATGTGAGATACATTCTCAACATTCTCCACAAGTGCAACCTAGTCAAACCTACTGCTTATCATTGTCAGACCGATTATAACTTATCCATAAATAATGAGTTTTATTATTGGGCCCAGGATCCAACCGCTAGGCTAAATGACTCTAACGTTAGGTTAAGAGACTTGCGTCTCTGAAAACATATTAAAATTCAGGAACCTGTGTACACGTGTGAAATTATGAACAATACACATTGTGATCCTATTAAGGAAATCCGAGATCCTCCAATGTTAAATACTTCAGTAAATGCATTTTTACAATATATTTATGTAACATATATGCATACAATAAGTAAATGTACGTGTAATTAGTTGATGTCGTGGCATTTTTTACTGTCTGTAATGTTAAACTCAACAAAAGAATTCAAGGTCAGCTATGTTAAATCTCATAGTATATATATAGACTTGAGATGATTGTGAGACCAATATTTAGGTTTGATGGGGTTGAGAGTTGAAGTGGACAAGTCAAACATAACAAGACATATTTTGTTATTACCGTCTTAGCTATGCAATAATGAGTCCAAGTCCTTGTTTTCCTTAGCTAGTGGAGGTAGGATAGATTAGGTAGGTCACGGTCTTGGGGACCTGCAAATGCATGCCCAGATATAACCAAGATTTTGATGCTTAGTGGTGTATCTGTGTAACAAGTGTAGGCATAATCATACTGCTCACACACAAAAAAAACACACACATCTGTGCCCAAGTTTGAAGAGTTATTTATTTTTTTGTCTGGACTACGATGTATACTGAGCACTCTAAACTAATCATCGTTCGAGCTGAACAAGATCAAATGAGCCGGCAGGGCCCTATTGAAAGAAAAAGCGTAAAAGTGAAGAATAGCACCACTATCATAGCCTCTACTTGGGAATCTCATTCAACCAAATAAACCCAAAAAAACAGAACAATAATAATGGAGGTTTTTTTCTTCGTTTCGGAGGCCTCTCGTTGGCCGGTTGAGAACATGCAGTACGGTCAAAAAGGAGCCTTGGAGTTGGAGACCTCCCAATCAGTTGTGGGCAACATTCAGGTCGAGTAATTTTTTGAGTTTAAATCGTGAAAGAGAGAGCCAAGGCACTTATTTACAGAGAACATTCTCCCTGGATATACGAGGCTGGCTGGGATGAATAGTTGCAAAAAAAAAAAGTAATGAAATAATGGTGTGTATGTGGTCCCACCTTCCTTATTGTGTTTTTTCTTTCGGTATTGCAGGCTGTACCATTCATGTCTGAGAAAGTAGATTCAATGCTTTGAGAAAGTATTACTTTTTTGTTTGTTAAATTTTTCAGATATTTTTAACATGAATTAAATCCTTACCCATTAAATCGTATAATAAAGTTATACAGAACACGATTATGCAAAAGAGAAAAAACAAAAAGTAGCAATTCTTCTTTCGGGCAAAAAATGTAGACATATCCAACATCTCTAATGTTTGTTTTATTTCTTAAAATGTGGTAATAGAAAACATCAACTGTGAAGAAGAGATCGTCAGGTTTGTGTGTAGAACAACAGAAATCTAGCTCTGGAGTATGGAGAGAAAAATAGAAAGAAAGATACATCGTATTATTGATCAGAAGTGGGAGAGAGAAAATATGTAAAGAATGACACAACTAACAATAGTCACGTGTGAGGCATTAGATATTATAACACACCGTCCACGATACGCTACATACGTAAAACGAATTCAAAGTTTTCCTTCTAGTTCGGAATCGGCAGATCGCGGTTCGAGAATGTTAGGAACTGGAACCGAACCGTGTAGTACATAGTTCGGTTAGTTTGGTTCCAATTTCGATTCTAATTCCTAAACCGTCTGTTCGGATTTGATGGTTCCAGTTCCAATTCAAGTCATTTTTCTAAAATATTATTTTTCTATAAAGTAATAAATATATTGCTAGAATTATTTATATTTTTATGTAATAAATATATTGCTAATTAATTTAATAAAAAAGCAGACGAGAACTAGATATTTTATTTATTTGGTATCACTTATAGCAGAAGAATACCGTGGTTACATAATTCAAAATTAAACGAAGCTATTACAAAAAAAAAGGAAAACATATTACAAGAAAAAAATAGAAAAAATACAAATAACAAAAATTAAATTAAGTTAAAAATATTATAAATTAGTGGAATATTGACATTTCAAGAAATTTAGGTTTCTTCAATGCCCTTCTTTCGAAGAATTTCATCGGAAAAAATGGGGGTTTGTGACGAATATCGACGGAAACAAGTCGCCGGAAAAATCACCATCGGAAATACTAATTTGTCGAAATTCGACTGAAAGGTTTTCGACGAATTTCGACGGATAGTTTTGATTGGAAAGTTGGTTGGCTGGTTATTCGAAATCTCCGTTGAAATTCATCGGAAAGCTTTTTGTCGAATTTCGACGGAGAATATTGACCAGAATATAGACGGATAGTGAATCATATTTCCAACGAATGTCGTCAGAATGTTTTTGATGGATTTCGATGGAAATAAGTGATTAATTAAATAATAGATTTGTAATTTTATGGTGTACAATGTAAATAAAAAATTAAATATTAATAAAAAATAATTAAATTTTGATTATTTATGAAATATATAAAAAATGTTGTTGAATATTGATAAATTTTTCATGAAATTATAACGAAATATTGATATTGAATAATTAGGAAAAAAATATTATTATGAAAAGAATAAAAAATAAAATTAAAAAAATAAGATTAAAAAAAATAATAAGATAGAAATAATAAGATTAAAAAATTAATAAGATTGAAATGCGAAAGAAAATCTATTAAAGAAAAAATACATTAGGTAAATTCATAGAATGTTAAGTTATACCTACCAAAAAGAAGAATAAAAACACAAAAAAAAAATAATTAGTACTAAATTAAATGAAAGAAATAGAAGACATAAACTTAAATTTAGAAGAATGAAGAAAATAAAAGAATTGTAGTTAGTGTGAGAAATGTAAGTGAGATTATGAGAATGATAGTATATAGGAAAAATTCTCTAATACATAAGTGTATTAGAGAATTGTATAAGACTACAACTCATATTAGAGTCCATGGACCCGTACATAAGTGTATGGACTTATGAGCGATACATGTTGTAAATTCTCTAATACAAAACTAATTGACTTGTATAAGGCTACAACTCATATCATTATAAACCACTTTGTTACTCTTTATTTATTCAATGTGGGATTATTCCCAACAATGAATTGCTAAGTAGCCAGATCTGATGTGAGATGATGCGAAGTCCACCCAATTTTTGCGATATGTTTGGTGATGGTGTAACAGCAACATGGCCAGAAGGCAGAGTTTGCTAATGGGCTGAAGGACAATAGCGAGACATGTGACCAAACCCATGACATGTATGACATTGTATATTGTAATTGATTTGCATAAGCAACCAAGTGGTGTAACTGAACTACATTGGCGGATTAAAATATTGTTGTTTTCTTTCTCTGCCACGATTCCTACCACCTCGAGAGTAACCACCATTATGTCCACCCATTTGAACAAATTGTGTAGAAAAAATAGGTGGCTTTGTTGAGGTGAAACGATCAGAATTTGATGAGGTTCGTTGAGTTATATTGACTGTTGTGTTTGCAGTAGTTGTTCATCTCTTTTAAGTTGAAGTTTTTCACTTAAGAGAAGTCCAAATAAGTCATCATATGTGATGATTTCATGTTGAGCATGGAGAATATGAACAAATTAAGGGACGATATTCAAGCCCCAAACTAGTAGTAATCCAATCTTTGATATCATCAAGCTTCATTGATTCATTAAAGGTTGCCAGTTGATCTGCAATAGATTTAGCATTTTGTATATAGGTAGAGATAGAATCAGTACCTCCAGATAGATTAGACAATTGTTTTCGTAACACTCGGATTTGTGTGTGAAAACTTGAGGCATATATGGCGGCAAGCCTATGCCATGCATTATGTGCGGTTTCTGAACTGACAATCTGCTGCAATATATTTTATGAAGCTGACCATGTTATCTAACTGAGCACGAGTTAATTGTGCTTAAACCAGACTGTAAATTCTAAATTGGCTGATTGTGGATGTTAAAATTATTGGTATAGTGATGGAAAGAATTTTTATTTGTTGGTTTGAGTTGGCAGCAAGACTAGCAATGGTGAATTTGAGTTTTTTTACTCGCTTAAGAGATTTTAGACTCTGATATCATGAAGAAAATATGGTTCAATGCAGTTTGTATTGATATCTCATGTCAATTATATAATTGTACAAAGCTGATAAGTAAACGAGAGATTACAAAATTCTAGTCTACAAGAATCATATATGTGATAAAATATGAAAGCTAAAAAATTCAATCATTTGTCGACGTTGAAAGTTTGAATTTTCTTTTCCGTGAGACAAAAAAACTTAATCTGTGTTTACACCAAAAAATAATTATGGTTCGCGGACCGAATTAACCTGACAAGTCCAATTACGAATAAGTTGACAAAAAATATCATTGAGTCAATTCGACAAGAAAGGAAATAAATCAAATATTTAGAAAAAATTTGATTTGCTATGCAAGACAAATAGAATCAATTAAGAGAATATTTGATTTCTGTCAAAGGGAAATAATTTTCTATCAAAGGAAAGTACTTTGCTGCTAAAAGAAGACAAATCTTGCCAGAAGCTCTATAAATCTAGGAGAATAGAACGACAAAGGACATCCATCAACCAACATCTCTCTGACAGCACTTTGCATCTACTTTATGTTTTTAAAGCCATTGACAACCCGTTTTTTTTTCAATGACAACATCTGTTTCTACATATTTTCTTGCATCTTTACTGTTTTATTTCGATTTTATTGTTATTAAGACAACAACTTTGCTCTTACTTTACAGTATTTTTAGTCGTTGACAAGTTTTATTTTTGATACATTTTACCGTTATTTTCAGTTTCTTGTTATTTATTTATTGTCGATTTGACAATTTTGGGTCCATTAAGTCAAGGACCCTTGAGAAGATATCGTCCTAATTTTCTCATTTTGTCAATCATTTAATTAATTTTAGTTTTTGCCCATTTCAGTTATTTTACTTCATTGTTTGGAATAACATAAAAATTCCTAGCACGCTCGCGTTTTATTTTTCTAACTCTGTTCGCGCTTTCGTTGTTAGGAAAGGACGACGATTGTTACCTTCTCAAAAGAGACAAATAATTTGGCACGCTCGGTGGGACGTGTCGACAATGGTACGAGAAGCTGAGGCCAAAGAGGTGCTACAAGCTATTAAGGTCATGCAACAGGAATTGACATTGTCCATAACTCAATCAATGAACCAGATTGTTCAGTTCATGACCCAGTCAATGGCTCAACTAACAAAGGTTGTGACCCAGCTAAGGGGACGGTTTCCATGTAGAAACCCTTTTTCAGAAATGGCTGAGGGCATCCAGGCCCCAAAAAGGCCAGAACCAGTGGCCTCTTCCCAACATATGGTTCACATTAAAACTGAACAAGGGGGTCTATCTGAAAAATGCCCAAGGAAATCAGTGAGCTGGAGGTTAAAGGCGATGTGGAAGCTGGAGACAAAGGAAAACAAATAGCAATTGTTTATCAACCCCCACACAAGAGGGAGGACGTTCCTAAAACTCCAGCACTGCCAGTGGTTAAGCCCTCAACACCACTCAGGCGCACTCAGGACTACATTGGCCCATTGACGCAACCAACCTTTTATGGAGAAGGTGCTCCCTCCATTGGCAGGAATGTTACACTTGGGGGCAACGACAATAATTTTGAGCTTATGGTAAGTGGAGTGCCCCTGGGATAGAACTCACCTTTGCTGGCAAAAACTCTGTACGACAGAAAGCCAGGGGTAAGTAGTTTTCATGTAGGAAAATTACTGGTTTGTTGCGTGGGAATGGTATCTTTGTTTTTGCCTTCATATTTTAGGAAAAAAACATGATGATTCATAGGAGAAGATATGTGGAGCTCAAATTTAAAACGCAAATATCCCCAAATTTTTGCCCCATTTGATAAATCAAAGAAATAAAATAAACTCAAGCTCAAATATAATAAAAATCTCATATATAAATATACCCCAAACTTGGGTCCAAAATTAAGTTATACAAAACATTCACACATCAACGGAAGCAAACTACATATATACATATATGTACATCTCTGTACAAAACAAAAGCTGATCAAACACTGGAGCTGGACCTCGTAAATACTCCCGATATGCCTTTGATCACAGCCTGCAGGTCGAAGAGCAGTTATCTACGATCTACACCAATGAAGTTCAACATTCAAACAGGTGAGTATTCACAAATACTCAGTAAGTGGTAATCAGAATATTAAATAATTGAAGTGTAGGGGGACAGCACGAGATCGTGCTAGATGAACACGAGGGCGTGCTCAACAACTTTTCTAGTTGACACGTCGTGCCAAATTAAACATGAGCTGTGCTCATTAAACACAAACCTAGGTAACACGATCGTGCTACCCTAGAGCACGGGGGCGTGCTCATACATAATCCCAAAATGGTCCAGCAGCACGGGGCGTGCTAGTCAGCACATGGTCGTGTTGAGCTACTGTTTTGGTACTTCACAATTCTGATTTTATCTCAAATCTCAGCAAACAAGTTCTGTATTGGTATAAACATATCCAACATCAATTATACATCACATAAACAGTATGTATACTCATCAAACACATAATCACACTTGTTTGCACAATAATAAGATCAAGTACCAAACATGCCCAAACATATGAACTCATATATATACAACATCAAACATAATCAATTAACAACACAATGCTCATATGAATGTCATAATCTCGTGTATGAAAATGTCACACACACACATAAGTGAATGCCCGGGGCTTACATCCATCGGCGTCTAACCGACATCGCGAGTCTCACGCGGCATCGTGCGTCTCACACGACATCGAGCGTCTCACTTGGCATCGAGATAAATCACGGAATCGTCGGGAATCTATCAACCGACATGTCAGGAATCTCTCAACTGACAGGAGCGTGTCTCATGCTAGAATCCCTATAGCTCAGTGTCACACACAACATGCAACACAATGAATGATAATATGCATTCAACATGCTACAAGATCAGTCTTAAATGTATGCCCAAATCAAGCAAGTCTCATGCTTAATTATATATATGCCAAGCAAGTCTCATGTTAATATGTCAACCAAACGTCAACAATATGTCAATAGGCATATAAATCACAAAGAGCATACCAATCGTAAACACAAACAATACTCATATTATCACAAGCTAGAAATCACATCAAGCTAATTATGTTTCACACAAACATAATATAAATATGAGTATTTAATTCTCTTTTAAAGTTTTTAAGCTTTAAATCTTTTATCTCTTTTCCTTTAAGTATTAAA
>CANYCX011593394.1:0-12731 GCA_948193385.1 Breynia disticha f. nivosa | reverse complement strand
TGTAGCCTGAAAAACCCCCATCCTGTTGGTAACTTTTTCCCGCTCAGAGACATCCAAAGCAAAGTCACGACGAAAAACTGCAATGTGGTTCCTCAGGCTGCGAAGGGAGAACTTCTGAGTATTGCTGAGGTCAGAACAGAGTAGGATGTCAATGGCAGTTATGACTGACTTCGCTATTTCCTCAGTCACATTCGTGAGGTCCATAGTGAATAAGTGCTGGAGTTTGGCTTTCGCCGTGGTGATGTCCTCTTCGGGGATAGTCCCGCTGGAAGGTTGCGCAGGGGAAAGAAACATGCCCTGCAAGTTGACATATTCTAAAGGATCTTCTCAATCAGCTGCAGCCTGGGCCTCCAACTGCTGTTTGGTATCGTCAAATGACTGCCATGAAAGAAGAGTTAGTGTTCGCAAGGGGAAAAGCACAAAACTAGCTTGTCTTACCAGGGGCACAGGTTGAGGCGTGTTTACAGGGGAGCTGGTGGTTGAGTCCTCGATGATATCAGCGGTTATTTTCTCTAAAGTAGCCATCATTTCAGTTTGACGAGGACAGGAAATAGAAGCGGAGACCGCCATTGGAGGAACTGGTGAGTTGGCCACTGGTGATGAGGGGGTATTTGCGCTTTGCACTCTAGAGCCAGACGAATCCTCCGCGTCCAAATCAACAGAAATGCGAGCTGGCGACATTTTGGTCGAACCCACCCCTGCTGAGATCCTGCTGAACTTCCTCGATTTAGGTTTAGGAGATGAAAATGCAGAAAACGTAGAGGCCTTGCGTTTGGTGGGAGTATCGACTGCAATAAAAAGAGGAGTTAGCATTTATAAAGTGATCCGCTAGTAAGTTAGGAGGCTAATCATACCAGGAGCCTTTTTCTTTGAGGAGGCGGGTGCAGTAACACTTGGACCTGAAAATGAAAAATTAGTCGGAGGTTCAATTATGTGGCATGATGAAGGGCAAAAGGATTTACCAATCGTTGATGTGGGCCGCAGAAGAGAGATATACCTGTTAACCTGCGGTAGGTTTTAGTCCACCAGAGCTGAAATGAGGCACGACATCCATCCGTACCCGCAGTAATAGGGATGATAGGGTATGTGTCTTGATGAACCAGTTGGACAGACAACAAACGAAGGTGCTCAGCGGCGCCCACTAGAGAGATAGGGTCAATTACGGAACTACGCAAGACATCCCCAAGGAGCCCTTGCAGGAAACTGAATTGCTCACATAAGAAATGCGGGGAGTACAACACTTGTGTCACCCCCAACGCCTTTATTGAACCTTTCATAGCAGAGGCAGAGCCTTCCAAGAGATAACGAGCTTTTGTAAAGAGCCGTCATTCAGTCAGACAGGGCTCGGGTGCAGAGCGTGAAAACTGACGCAATGGCATAGGGAGCAAAGGATCCTCTTTGTCTGAACAGAAAAGAAACTTCGGAGGAGCTGGGTCATTGGAAAACTTTTCAGAAAATGGCACGATCTCACCAGGTTGCAGGGCAAAAACAGACTTGGCCACCAAAAGGCCTGGAGAAAGTGTGTTGGAGTCCTCAGGGCCAGCTACATGTAGCTCTGCGAAGTAGAGGAACAACCATAACTGGATTAACCAAGCGGTGCCCGGGGTGGTAAATTTTGCAGCCGCCGATCCCATCTGCCTATAGCAATTGGCTAAAAGAATGGTGGCCAATGCAAACTTCTGGCCAGCAAACATGACATAGACAAGCGGAAGCGTCTCCTTTGAAAGACGACCACTACTATTACCTATAATAAAGCGGCAGACGAGGTGCCAAAGGAAGACCATATGTTGGTAGCGAGGTTCAGAAAGCTCCATCCCACTGGAGATAACCTGTGAAATAACTGAAAATTAGGAACCACAGAAAGGGTAAGAGCCGATGGAGGAAATCCTACTCACTATGCCAAAAGAGTTGGCTTGATATAACTGCTCCACAATGGCATCCATGTCCAAAAAGTCGGAATCTGCGGGAGGAGCAACCAAGCATTGGACCTCGCATCCCTGGATGGGTAGTCCGGTGATAGCCATCACATCCCGAAGTGTAGGAGACATCGGCCCATGGGGGAAAAGGAAAGTGTTGCATCTTTGACTCTAGAACTGAGCCGCTTCAACCATAAGGTGAGGGTGTGCTCTATCTAGTTGAACTATCAGAGTAATAAAGTCGGTAAGACCCAGAGAAGTCCACACGGCCTCAAAATGTGGTCGAAGGTTCTCCACCCAAACAGCATACCGGCTAGGGACTGCTATCCAACAATGTGATCTGCCTGGAGGGACATTCGCCCGTAAAGATAGGGGAAAGGTTTCGTCCTTAGTAAGAGGAAAGGGCGGAGCCAGAGGTTTATTTGCCATAGTGGGCGAAATGGTATACTGCAACCATAGCAAAAAAGGAAAGTGAGTGAAGCATCAGCCTTGGCCCTTGGCCAACTGAGGGCTAAATAAGAGGAGGAAGGGACGTTGTATTACCTGTATGGATGACACCAGCGATGGGTTCATTGGGGCATCCTCGGGGGCAACGACCGATTTGGCCTCAGGGGTTTGTTTTGGTCCTGTTCCAAGGACAAAGGAAAAAGTTAGTTTCACAAAAATTGGGCAGAGCCTCCTTTGAAAACCGAAGATTCCACACCTACGACACAAAATCAACAACAAGCACAGTAATGCCATAACTCACCTCCAGACATCTCAGTAGCAAAGAACAACTTTCTATAGCCTCTGTGATAAGCTCTAACAAAACCTAGCAAGTCATGAACAACACTTTAGCCTTGGCCCTTGGCCGGCTAAAAAACAAGGGCAATGAGACGTACCTGGGGAGGTTTTATGAATGGAGGAAGAGGGGAAATCTTCTCCCACACGCGCGTCAACAAGAAACGACGCGGGTATGAAGATTGGCCCAGGAATGCTCGTCAACGAGGGGGCGGTTGGCGCAGAGAAAATGACGACGGGAAGAAGAGCGGGCCAGTGTGGGTTTTCTGTTTTCGAAAGGCGCGTTCACCTTTCAGGTGAGGGAGGAACGCGGCGAGTGAAGTGAGAGAGTTGGTGACCGGAATGGGCGGCGTTGGACGCATTTCTGTTGACCACGAGTGGCGGAGACCTGTCGGCGTTGAGATGTAGGTTTGGTGTATTTGGGGGTCAGGTGTGCTTTGGTAAGAGATTGAAGGAGAGGGAACGATTATCGATGGTGGGTTGAGTGTTTGGGAAGTTGAATCAGTGGAAGATGATACTACATGAGTATTTCCCGCTCCAAGGACAGGAAGTTGAGATGGCCCAACCGTTAGTGCATTTTTGACATCCACATATTTCTTCAGTTTGAAAATGTCGATTCCCGCGTTACGAACAAAATCCAGAATTTCTTTGTCTGTGATATTTTTATATACCCGAGGAGGTCCGTCGAAGTCTCGCTTGATGGGAGCGTGATATACTCTCTCAGGTAGAATCGATAATCTAATTCTCCAAATTGGACCCCAATCTCCATGGTTGAATATGACAGGAAACATCATGAAGCCTAAATATACTTAGGCTTCATAATGTTGAGGGCAATTGTTTGGACCAAAGTTATGCGGCCCATAATGGCCAAGCCTTGCATTCGGCCCATGGACATTTTTATCGGAAAGTCAACACGCGGATTTGTGAATTAATTGGCCAGATTATTTAGAACAAGGATGGAAGTTTTAATCAAGGATTTGATTGGTCCAGAAAGGAAAGAAGACAAATCACGATCTAATTAATTTTGTACCCAAAGGAAATGAATTTATAAATGTAAAAGTAAGCAGGGGCACAACGGACGGTACACAAAAAACACTCAGAGATACAGTAGCACATTCTACTTCATTGTAACCAGTGAATTTTTCTTATTATCTTAGCAATTCTTGGTTTCAGTCGTTTTCTTGTTTCTTGTTTATTTTATTGATTGTCAAATTGACGATTTGAATCCATTGAGTCAAGGACCCTTAGGAAAAGATCGTCCTAATTTTCTCAAATTGCAATTCTTTGATTTTCAAATTTCAGATTTTCGCGCACTTTTATTTGTTTTTTCGTTTGTAACAACGTTAAATTCCTGGCACGCTCATAATTAATTTTTCTAACACCGTTTATACTTGCTTTGTTAGGAAATGAAGACGTTTGTCGTCATTTCAATTGAGGCAAACAATTTGGCACGCTCGGTGGGACAACGTGTCGAAAATGATAGTGACAAGAAACCAAGAAGCTGAGGTCAAGGAGGTGCTACAAGCTTTTATGGCAATGCAACAAGAATTGGCAATGTCCCTAAACTAATTTGCTCAGACAATGACTCAACTGGCACAGGCCATGACTCAACCAAGGGCGGCGGTTTCGGTGCAGAAACCCTTTGGAGAAATGGCTGAGGGCGTAATTGTTTACACCAAAAAATAATTCTGGTCCGCAAACCGAATTCACCGGACAAGCCCGATTTCATTACGAAATCAATTCAGGAAATAAATCAAATATTCAGAAAATATTTGATTGGCTATGCAAGGCAAATAAGATCAATTAAAAGAATATTTGATTTCTTCCAAAGGAAAGTACATCTGCTGCCAAAGGAAATAATTATGCCGCCAAAAGGAACAATTCTGCCACCAAAGGAAGGTGATTCTTGCCAGAAGCTCTATAAATGCAAGAATTGAACAGCAGAAGGAGGACACCCCATCAACCAACACCTCTGAAAGCACTTTGCTTCTACTTTATGTTATTTTTTCCATTGACAGCCTTTTTTTTTCCATTGAGAACCTTTGTTTTTTACGTATTTTCTTACATTTACTGTTTTATTTCAGTTTTATTAAGATTATTCGTATTTTTCAGCCATTGACAAGCTTTCTTTTTTCGCATTACTCTTACAATTTACCATTTTATTTAAGTTTCTTGTTATTTATTATTTTCAATTTGACGATTTGAGTTCATTGAGTCAAGGACCATTGAGGAAAGATTGTCCTAATTTTCTCATTTAAATCAATCGTTTGATTTCAGATTTCAGATTTTGCGCGCTTTACTTTTCTGCATTTAATTTGTTTTTCGTTTGGAATAACGGTAAAATTCCTGGCACGCTCGCGCATTTAATTTTAATTTTCTAACGTCGTTCGCGCTTTCGTTGTTAGGAAAAGACGATGTTTGTCACCCTTCTAAAAGGAGGCAAACAGTTTTATATTATTATAAAATTCTATCTAAGCATACTCGTAATAATTATTGAATTATTGTACCAAAATTGACTATAGTATAAAAACAATTGTAATATTCTGTGTATTTGACCATTGAATAAGTCGAATATGGTTTAAATAAATTGAAAAAAATAGTATGAGATATAGACGCTAATGAATCAGGTTCATTCACATTTATTTTAAATTATATATGCTTTTTGACTTCAACTATTATATAAAATTAAATATAATCTTTTTGTATTTTTCAAAAGTAACAAAGATGTAAATTATTTTTCAACATTAGTTGGTCAATTGAACTTAAAATGTGATTAATAAACCTTGAAGATTTTTATATTTAATTAATATCAAATTATATTTGATTGTTATTACTGTGATATTTTATTTATTGAATAATTTCATGTAAAGAATGCCTTAATTTTTTTAATTTATGTAATACATTTTTACATCTGCTAAAATAATAATGTTTCATATGTTATAATTGGATAATAATTTATATGTTTTTAGATAGAAAATCTCTGATCTCCGATCTGCATTCTGATTTGAATTTATTTTTATCAAACTGAAATTCTCAAACCTCTGAACTGTTTTGTACTGAAATTTAAATAAGGGACATTGAATTTGTTTAATGAAATAAAACAAAACTTTAAAAATCAAAATTTTAAAATTTAGGATTAAGACAAGAATTTTCAAATCTCCCAACCAATTGTACCGCGAGCAATCCTAAACTCTATGCTTATGCAACTAGTGCCAAGAAATTGATCACTTGACTCCTTACGATCGCTGGAAGATCTCTATAGAAGCACTTATGCAATTATTCAAATTTTGCCCATCAGATTGAACATTAATGGTCGCCATAAATAACTTACGGTTTTGAGGTCACCACATAAAATTCATACAACATAAAGGGAACAAAAAGAAAAAAGAGTTTATTCATCCTCTCTGGATTGAAGAAGGCCTCAATGAAAATGCTGAGAATCTACGTAACTCATCGGCGCTTAGTCTTCTTCTCAGTTTCTGCTTGAACTGATGCACAGATCTTCTTCCAACAACGAATAGCAATGGGCAGTGGTATTATAACCCAAAAGGAATTTGCCAAAACATAGTATGCAAAATAGTAGAATTTATTTGTAGCGAAGTTATCTCCCTCCAAAATAGAAGTTATGAAATAAACAGCTGTTCCATAGAGCTGTCCCAGAGCAATAGCAAACTGAAGTATATAGCTATATGATTTCCTAGCTGCAATGGCGTACCTGCCAAGTAGAAGGAGAATTAGACTAGTACATGTAATCAGAAAAGAAATCACTAAAGCACAATACTCCTTCCGTCCCCGAACAATATCTCGTTTGCTATTTTATGCTATTGAAGATAATGATAGGAATGTAGTATTCACATCATTTATTGCAATATGAACTGAATTAAAATCTAAGAGTAATATATAAACATTAAGTAAAAAAATATTCTTGATTTGGTAAAGTAAGACATATTTTGGGATGAATTAATTTTGCAAACATGACATTTATTGGAGAATGAAGAGTACAAACTAATGCTATTATTCATGAAGTAAAGAGAAGTAAGATCATACACTGCCAGCAAGCACGCAGGACCCTCGATAGCTGAAGTCAATGCTTCCAGAGTAACTATTCCAGAGTGCCTCCCAACATATCTGGAATCACCTTTGCTGTACTCTTTCCCTGCAAAATATTTGTTACAATATATTCATAAAAATGACAGTTAAATAGCAAGCAGAAAACAAAGAAGAGAGGGACTTACAGACTTCAGCCAGATAAAAAGAGTTTTTGTCCTTGTAAAATTCCGGAGTGAAAGCGAAATAACCCTCAAGAATTATGTGCGTAAGACCAGTGAAAGCCCACCAGCACATTAACAATCTATCAATTTTGGCTAATTTAGGAACCCTACCTGGCAGAATAAGATTCTAAATTAAACAATGGGAACTAACAAAGTAACTCTGCTGGGAAAAGTTGGCTAACAGAATAATCATGCTCTTCAAATCTTGAAAGTTGAAAGAAGGAATCTTTTTACAGATCCTTATACAGCAGAACTCTCAGTAAGAAAAAGATTCATAATTTAAAATCCAATCACACAATATCATAAACATAAGATCTAAGTAAGATCCAAGGCAAAAAGGATTGGAGTTTCGAGGAAGAAGAGAAATAAAAGAGTGAGAGAAGTGACGAACCAGAAATAAACCAGATGAGAGAAACGAGGAAAAGAGACGAAAGTCCATAGATGGAGAGAATAGTGGATTGAGAGAGGGAGACAGGAACATAGTCGGGCAGGAGGAGATCTGTTGGGACGTATGGATGTGACTGGCCCTCCATCTTCGATTGTACAATCACTTTACAGGAATTGAGTAGTTATGATTACTCTAAAAACTTTGACTTTGAATGGTTGCGGAAACGGTAGAGGAAATTTCTAAACATGACAAGATTGGTTGGCACGCGTTTAATGTGAGTTGTGGTACTGTTTCACCGGTATCATAAAAGTCACATACAATCCTAGGTAGGTAATACTAGGCATGCTCAGAGGACGGGACATTACGGAATTATAAATTTTTAGTCTCATTGTATAGTTTGGAGATTTTATTTTTGAATATTTAAACTCATCTCATATATTGACAATTTCTGTTTCGTCCCATACAAGGTTTCACTTGGTTCAAATTGCAAGAATCTCTAGGAAGTTCACTCCACACAGGGAGTTGTATTTCATGGAAATTTATTTTCTGGGAAGTATAAAAATATTTACTTGTTTCAAATTATACTTTCTGGGAAATAGAAAATATTTATTAATTTTTTATAAATTAATACTTATATTTACATAATTATCCTTGTTAACAACCAACTAAATATTTTATAAAATAAATTGAGGGATATAAAAGTAAATGTATTTTAACTTCTTTAGGGAAGTTTAACTTACCTCAATTTTGCTAGATAAGTAACCTCCTTTAAATGAGGGAACTAGAGTGTTTAACTTTCCTAGAAGTTGAAACAAAAAATGCAATCAAGCAAGATGATCTTTTACACTTCCCTGTAGTTCAATTTCCCCTCTCAATTTACCCCAACCAAGTGAGGCCCAAAAATTTTGGGATGGGACGGGACAAAGATTGGAGATTTTGGGACAGAGAAAACAGTTTAGGACAAGAAGAAAACTCATTATAAGTAACACAAATCAACAAAAAAATAAAAAAAAAATTGTCAAAAAAATAACAACAATTTGTGACCATCATCCTTTCTATTATAAATAAAAACTTCAAATATCATCTCCATCATCTTTATTAAAACCTCAAAATTATAAAAATAAAAAAACATTAGTCATGTCATTTAAAGAATTTATAAATTTTTTCCAAATTATTAGGCAATTTCTTTCAATAATATTGAGTGTACTTAACTTTGAGTTTGTAAAGATTAAATTACTCAATAATTTTCAAATAAGAAGGTCAATTTATACTATAAATTATTACATGTTGGAGTTATATATATATATATATATATATATATTTATTTATATATTCAGTTCTTTGGAACATGACAGAACGAGATGATTCTTGCGATGGATATTACTCAAGATCCAAAATCATCCCATGAGAAAATTTATGCGACGAAAAAAGCCAAAGTCAACGGTTTTTCGATTTCAATTCTATTAGGACAAGTCTTTGGGTTAGGTCAGAAATCTCTGAGTCCTGTGAGCAACCCTATACAGCTCCCACGGGATTTTGTGGAACTCATTTTAACATACATATTTTCCAAATATTATACTATAAGTTGTAAAATACTCGTATTTACTGAAATCGAGGAGAGAGAAAAGTAAATATCATTTAACAAATCTCGGCCCATTTTCAAATTCTCATATTATAAATGCAGCGGAAAAACAAAAATATGTTTATAAACAAATATCTTAAAATCACAGTGGAAGCGAAACTCAAATGTTTGAAAACATTCAAACGATAAAGTATATATATATATATATATATATATACAAAAGATCCAACATATACATCTTTTCAAAATGTTATATACATATACGTATATACAAAAATATACAAGTGCGACATATCCAAAACACTCAAAATGTGGAGCTCGACCTCAGATAATATCGCTTAGGAAATCAGATCACAGCAAAATCCTGTCCAGCAGTAGCTATCTACGCCCTGCGCAACATTTAACAATACAGACAATACGGTGAGTATTTTTCAATACTCAGTAAGTTCTTAACACTTATATATTTTCAGAGTTAAGTCATACAATCTCATATAAATGAAGTGCAGGAAGAATCAGAAACTAGTTCAAGGACGAACTAATCAAGTACGAGGACGTACTAAAACAATACTGGATGTATTCAGTTTCTGTTTTTCCAGAAAACACAAATCGTGTCTTCCTCGGCACATTATTGTCGGATGTCTGTATGTATCTCAATACTTAATAACATTTCACAACTATACAATTTTAACCAACCCAGCAAGGAAAACGGCCAGTGGAAACGGCCAGGCAAACCGTTCTTGTTGGCCGTTTCCACTGTCCAGGCTGACACTATAGGCAGAACGGTTTTGGAAACGGTTCCAGAGGCCGTTTCCAAGCCCATTCTGACCTGCTAGAATCACATTTCAGCATATTTTGATATTCCATTAACATACCATTTGCATACAAACCTTAAACCATCTTCCCATTTCATACAACTTATCTTCTAAGTCTTTAGCCACTTAATAGCATACATGAAGCATATATCTTATTTACAATTAATCACACATTGGTATATATTAGTAAACCACATCATCAAACATTAAGCATTTGAACCTCTTTTCATACTATGCAATCTAAGCATAAGGCAACCATAATCCAAACATCCATTTCATAGTCTAATAATCACCATTACACTTAGCAAATTTACAATAAGCATTCTTTATCACCAAAGCAAACCTCATCCATTCAATCAACCAAAGTTAAAATGTAATCATGTTATCATTCACTCATAACACTAGAAATCAATAAGCAACATTTAACTATTGAATTTATGAATGCTTATGCAAATGATGCGAATGCAATGCATACGATATGTCACTGCCCCGGGGTCTTGTTTTCTCATTTCACTTTTCTTTCTTTTCTTTTCTTTTCTTTTTCACTTTCTTTTTCGTTTTCTCACGTCCCTTGGACGGCATCGGTCCTCGACCGACATAGAGCTCTCGCCCGGAATCATCTTAGGCCTTGCTTGTGTTTTTTTTCATTTCTCATCTCGTGTCACACAATAATGCAAGACTATGAATGTCAATGCACTCATCAATCAATATCATTTCCATATCAAGTATGCTCCACATATGACATATGCTTTAGCAATCTTTAACGTAAAACCCACATATTATCAACATTAACATCATCTTTTGTAAGCATACTTAACATGTTTAATCTATTTACAACCATGCTCATAACAATCCAATCACACAAGATTCAATCCAACCATTCCATTCATACAATCATCCAAAGCATTCATACATAATGTTCCATTAAGGTTCATCTAACTATAACAACTCAACAATTCATTATAAGCCAATCCATAATCAACTAATCATCAACCAAAGTCATAATAGCTAAAAATCCTTATTAAAGTTCCTTTTACATAATTACAACTCAACCTTAGTTTAATTCACCATTTCATTTCATTTAGTAAGTGTAAGACCACTTAACTTAGTCAAACACAATCACGCTCACGAACGGCATCGACAAGAACTCAATCGCACCGTCGTACAATTCCGCCTATACAAAGTAAGCATACAAACAAACTTAATTATCCGTACTGATATTGATTTCAACTTCTATTCATCAATTTCATACCTAGCTAACCTCAAATCACACTTCATTCAAAAACCCTAACTCACTTAACTTCCCAAATCTTAAGAAAACAAGCAAAACAACCACAAAACTTGTCGAAATGAGTTGGGAAATGTTTTTAGCAAGGAATTGAGTTAAATTCCACTTGAATTGATCACTTTGGTAGCAAAATGGTGTAATTTCAGGCATGAGAAGGATTTTTCACGTTGAGAGAGAAATGGGTTTTGTTTGTGTGAAGAGAGAGAAGAAATCTGGTTGTTTTCATATATATTCAGATGCGAACGGCCTTGGGGAACGGCCACTGGGCATGTTGTGGCCGTTTTCCTCATTCTGGCCACCAGATTCAATGGAAACGGCCTGCGGTAACGGCCTCCAGGCCGTTTGTACAACCAGTTTCAGCACTATTCCATCAACATTTCTTCCTTGGTTCATGTTCAATTGTGTTCATATATGTTCATGGCTGATTATGTTTCATGTTCAAATGTGTTCATTTGTGTTCATCAAGATCAGAACCTAAACATATAATTTTATAAATGGTAAAGTGAACTCTTGCACTTTTGAATTTCCAAACTCATCATTTTCAATACGAAATATCGTATTTTATTTGATATTTCCTTATTTAAATTTCGGGATGTTACAGATTTTTTTTGAAAATACCCACTTTTTATTTATATATGTTCATATGTTAGAATGATATGTTTTATGTGTGAATATAGCACATGTAGTTTAAATGTACAAAAATATTTATCCCACTAATTATGTGCATTCTCTAGCCAATTTAATGCTAATATATGGAAGTTATTTAATTGTATTTGATTTTTTCTCTCACACAATTAATTTTTTTTCTTTTCTTTTTAATTCGCTCATTAATTATGAGTTTATTTTCTCCATCATTCATATTTACTTCCTGATTGTTTTCCTCTTTTTTTTTCATTCTTGTTTCAACCAAGAGAATAATCAGATAATGTTCAGACATATTCATATGAATTCATGTATATTTGAACATCATTGTTTATGTAATGTTTATTTATATTAATTGTCGACAAAAATAAAAAAAACACACAAACTTTTAAAAACACATGTTCATAACATTTTGATTAATCACTAAAAACAGATCAATTCACATGATGATCATTGAAATGTTCAATGGCGTTCATATGTGTTCAAAAAAAACAAATCCGAATATTACGTGATTGTTGTATTTTTCTGAAAGAGAATGAAAAAAATTAAAAAAATAAAAATTAATATGAAAATAAAGAAAAATGAATGAGAACATAAATTTATAATTAGTGAGTGAATTAAAAATTAAAGAAAATAATTAATTGTGAGAAATAAATCTATAATCAAGCCTAAGAAGATGAAACCACCTAGTAATAACGTGACAGGCCAGTCTTACATAGACCGTACTTCCATTAGTTTTATTTAATATATACATTATTTTTATTATTTATTTATTATTTTTATTATTTATTTATAAACTAGTTGAAATTTAAATTATATGTACTTTTATTTATTAAATTGTAAATGTGCTTCAGTTTTGAAGTATATAAAGTTGATATATAGTTTATATAAAGTTATTATTTAGTTTTAAATGATAAAAAAATTATATAAATGTTAATCTTTAAAAAATCCATAAAAGACATAACAATTTAGTATATATCAAGTTGGAAGTTTATATTAATTTTAAACCCATGAAAAATATATATAAATTTATACATAAAAAATTGTTTAAA
>CANYCX011592537.1:0-24551 GCA_948193385.1 Breynia disticha f. nivosa | reverse complement strand
ATAATAAAAGTTGTAACCTTCATTAATTCTTGGACACTCCTCATTGTACAAAATGACTTCTTTACTGAAACTTCCTGTTAAGGACACATAATGTTTCATTCCTGTCTGCAACGAAACATGCTTCAACGACTTGGCTTGTGGAAGTAAAGCATTCAAGGCATTACCAAACATAGCCGTGTTCTGCTCCAAACATTCTTTGCTATCAAGTGGAAATTGTCCTGACCAAGTCACCCAAAACATATGACTCACATCCCCTAACAAAGGCAGCTTCTTCTGTGTTTCAAGAGGGTTGAGTAAATCACAAGAAATGAAATGGTAATTTGGGTTTTGAATATGAATGCTCTCAACTCTTCTTGCTATACCATAAACTTTCCAGTTTGGTTTTGAGGTTAAGTTCTTTGCAAGCTCTCTCCCTACAAGACCAGTGACTCCAAAAATGATGGCAACATTTTTGGAACGAACTTGTTTTGTTCCATTGGATTCTCTTGGTGCCATTGATGCTGCAAAAAGACGGTTGGATTGTGTGGTTAAGTTCAGTTTCTGAAGTTGGAAACAAATCTGATTATAAAGTGTAAGCATTTTGTTAATGAGTATTGTAAACAGTGTTTAAGAAGGTCTAACACCTAATCTAAATCAAACAACTTGTCTTATTCTTTTGAGGATGAATATCTGGCACGATTCCAAGCTTGTCCATTAAGGAGTCAATAATGCATTTATAATATAAGTATTCCAATATTTTAAGGCACAGTTTGGCATTAAGAATTTAATACTTCACATTGGATATGTTCATATATTTATAAGAAATTTTATTATTCAATTTGCAAATTACTAAAGAATGGAAAATCTTGTACAATCGCACCAAACTGTATATACAAGTTTAAATGGAAGATTTTGGATATTAAATCAAAGGGTATATACTTTGTCATATATGTGTTATATATGTAACTGCTCTCGAATGTCTGTGCTTTTGCGCAATTGTAATGGTATTCACGTTTTTTACAAATTACTCTAAATTAGAAATTATATGTTAACATTGCATCGTAAAAATCACAAAAACTAAATTAGAAACTTCACGTCAGTAAAATTAACGTAAATTATAACTTGGATAAATTTGTGAAAAATTCGGATAGTACTACAATTATATGAAATAATACAGAGAAACCGGAGAATAATTGTGCATATAACACATCAACAAGAAAAACTAGTGAAAGCAATAGCAAAAGGAGAGCTTCCTTAGAAGGTGAAAAAGCATAGCTTCGTTGTATAATATTATTGGAAGCATTGCTTGCCCGCAGACTGGCCGTGATTATGGAGGCAATGTTGCTTCCAACGTTCCTTAAAATACGATATCTCACTTCTTCCATAATTGATCCCTTGCGTTTCCAATACTTTATATAACTTGCCATTTTTTTTATATTTTCAATTACCATAAGCGAAAAATCAAATTCTAATTGGGTAATACGATTTGTGGGTGCATGTTTATGATTAGAAGTGCTGATATTTGACTGAACCGACCAAAATCAAACTGAAAAAATTGATTTAGATCGGTTATTTGTATATATCGGTCGGTTTGGTTCGATTAATAATATTTTTAGTATAGTGAAACCGAAAAACTGAATTTTTTCGATTTCAAAAAAAAAAATGGTTTATTTCATATTCATTCTCTTTAATTTGATGGCAGCAATTATTAGATTTAAGTAAATTAAACAAGACAAGAAAGTCTCGAAAACTGGTTTACGTCAGTAATGTTTCAGAAGAAGGTGACATGAGATGAAGCTGCAATTGAATAATATGTTACAACTTTTGGCTTCTGGAATCATGGAGAAATGGATGGTTCTAATTGTCACACCTCAACTAATTAATTAAAACTACTCTCATAATTCAACCTCTATAAATTTCTAAGAATTTGATATAATTTATCTTATGCTATTAAAAATATTTTAATTTTATTCTTTTAACTAAAAGATTTATTTTAATTATAAATTTTTCTCACGTCACTTATGTATAAATTAAATGTCACAATTATATACATTGATTTCTGCTTTAATTTTTTTTGTGTGAACCACGAGTATCCTTAACACTAGAGATGGCAACGGGGACGGGGATCTCCGGGGATCCCTTTCCCGTTCCCGTCCCCGAAACCCCGAACCCAAACCCATCCCCGCCCCCGTCCCCGTCGGGTATCGGGGATCCCCGCGGGGATCCCCGTACCCGCTTTAATACTAAAAATTAATTTTTTTTGAAAAAATATATAAATAATATATATATAATTTAAATTTTAATAATTAGAACATAATATTTTAAAAATTAAGTATATATATATATATAATAACATATATGTAATATAAATATCTAATTAATATATACAAGCGGGTATGGATACGGGTATTACTCGACGGGACGGGGATTCCCCGCGGGGATACCATACACGCCCTCGTCCTTGATTTTTTCAATCGGAGAATCCCCTTCCCCGTCCTCATACCCGGTCAAACCGGGGATTCCCCGGTCAAAACAGAGACGGGGAACGGGTTCCCGCGGGTTCCGGGTTCAATTGTCATCCCTACTTGGCACCTCAGACTAATCCTCGTTTGAGTCGGGCAGAACTACAATAGCGACAAAGCTTAGAACTACAAGAGCGGCAAAACCATTCAAACCGAGTTTTAACGCAGCTGTGTACTCAGGACTCGAACTCGATATCTCTGGTTAAGTTAGAATAACCTCAAGCCAGTTGATCTACGCACTCAGTGGTACTGCTTTAATATAATATACAAATATGGATATATCATAAAATTCTAATCAATTAATGTACGTTATGCTCCGCATGGGTAGACATGTAAATCGGTTCAGAACTGTCAGTTCAGTTTCAAAATCAGCGGTTCCCAGTTCTATAAACCATGGAACCGGGATTGGCTGGTTCGTGGCCATTTGATTCCGGTTCCAGTTCTAGTTCCGAACCAGCACTTCCAGTTCAGACAGTTCTAGTTCGACAATTCATGTTCGATTTTTCATTAAAAATGAAAAAACTGCCTATTCAAAATCGTCAATTTACTGTTTCATGATTTATAGTTCGAAACCGGAACCCAACTTGGCCATTTCCACCTGTTCAATTCTGATTGGAGTTGTAATTTCGAAACCAATTTCGACTTAAGTTCGTCGCGTCCGGTATTTTTTCACCTCAACACATATTCAATATTAAGTCTTGTGGTAGATAAAAAGATTTATTGAATTATAATCATAGAAAAAAAAAGCCATTAATAGCTTGTACTGCTTGAAACTCAAAATAAAGAAAAAAATGTCATTCTTTATTGGAAAATACATAAACGCAAAGCTATGTACTTCACAAGTTCTGTTTTGTCGACATAGCTCCAAATTAAATCCAAAGGCACCCTCCAACACAATCTTTAACGTTCCACATGATCTTCCTCCATCGCACTCGGGGCTAGAGCTGTCAATTTTTTAATATACGATTTGTGAGTACACGTTTTTGACACAATAAGAACTATATGAATTCAATTTTTATAATGTTTATACTATAAATAATGATATTTAATAGAAAATAATACGACACTGTTAAGACACACTCGGTGTTGTTGAAATATACACCTCCAGGATTCATCAATAATGGACTCAAATGACAGTAAATTAGATGATGCAGTGTCCTTTTTATTAAGGGTCATTACCAGAGAAGCTAAGATGAAAAGAGTCCAGTAAATGGCTTAACTCCATCTGCAGTTTCATCTGTCACAGAAAATGAGATTACTTCTGAGAAAAGAATGTTGGAACAGAAATAATAACTTGGCATTAGTAATTGGTTGCTTACTATTTGAAATGTTATGAACAAAGAAACATGCTGCAATTACAATGTAGCACAGAAAAAGCACTATTCCTTTCATGTAATGTGATGTTCCATCCTGTAAAAACAAGTTATTACCAGACTTGCCAAAAGATTATTGTTGTTTTCTCGATTCAACAACGATGTCCTCATTACCAAGTTTGCAAATCCTTTCGAGAATGTTTGGGGAACGAGCCGACTCGTATTCTATTTTTGCAGGATTCGTAAACTTGGTGAGGACATCGTTGTTGAATCGAAGCAACAACAATTATTAACATTGAAGACTATATTACGTGAAGGTCCAGATGATAAACCTGTAAAGTGAATGCTGTTACCAGTATTGCCATTGCAAGAGAGCCTGTTTCAAGGAGACTGAAATCTAGGTCCATATGAATGTGCATTATCCAGGCAACAAGAACACATAGAGGGACCTGCAGGAGAGAACAGTTACACGGTTTTTTCGGCACTATTTTTGTAAGCGATTCTCAATATCGACGGACGAAACTCACCACGAACATCGAAATTTGGGTGGCTGATCCCAGTGCTACACCTAAAGATATATCCTGCACAATGAGCAGAAGATCACTAAGACAATTCTGTAAACAAAAAGAGCTTGGCTTAAACAGTAATGGTAGAATTTTATCATACCAACTTGTTCTTGAAAGCAAATATGATTGATCCAGCATGTTCTGCTGCATTCCCCACAATTGGAAGCAAAATTATGCTGATGAAGCTAACGGAAATACCCCAAGAATCTGAGGCAGCCTGATTGAAAAAAGATTATAATCATTAAACAAAAAAATTGCAGAAAATCTCAACATATATTACATAGTTTGTTGTGTAATATACCTCAATTGTTCCAACAACATATTCAGATAACAGAGCTATGATAATTGTCATTCCAACCAACCAAGTAAATGCACTCCAAAATCCAATCACAGCTTTTTCTTCTTCTTCTTCATCTTCCTATTGAATCAGAATAACAAAGCAATCAAGACTTTCCATTCTTTCAGGTCAAATATTTCAACAAGTTATGGTAATTTGGTATTAAGAAGAAAGAAAAAACATGATTCTCGCAATGAAAATCACCTCTTCAGACTCGAACATTTGGCGATGAGTTTTAAGCTGGAAGAAGATATATGCAATGTATCCAACAAGCATAACAATGCTGCTCACTCTTGACAACTGAAGAGTGTAGTAAGTAGTGACTGTGTCTTTCCCCAAAGCATATTTGAACATCAATGGCAATATATGGCACAATAACCCCAACAACAGTAGCAGAGAGTTCACATCAGCCTGTTTCTGATAATTAAACCCAAACATTTCTTTTAATTGTTAGTACATGCTATAATTTTACGCATATTCTCCCATCGCGTCGAGTTTTTTATCGAGTTATTGGATGAGTACATTGTCAACTCTATGCGACGGAAGAACACTTGGTAGTGTCTAGATTTGTTTTGTAAAGATTTGATTAGTGACTTACTCTATCATATCTTTGTTCCTTCTTGATATTGGCTAAGCCACCACATAGAAGAGAGGATCCAAGAACAAGAAGGAGATTTGACAAAATGGAACCCATTAATGAGTACTTCAAAACATGGATTTTGTTCTGATAAAGAGCAAATAATGCTATGATCAGCTCTGTTGCATTTCCACATGTTGCATTCAATAACCCTCCAACTGAAATTACAACAAAATTGAATCTCATTAACTAGTTCAGCTTCAATGTCAAATTAAATGAATGGATTTCAGATTTTTACCTGTTGGACCAGTGAAGTATGCAATTTGTCTGAGGACGAACAGCAAGATCAACATTGGCAAGAAAAATGTCAGAACAAGAAGCTCCCAAACATTAAATCAAAATGATATTCTAAATGAAATGATTCATCTTGTTCAGAGAAGAAATGCAGACTCACTCTGTTAGGAAGCTCACTCTTTCAGCTAGTGGTGTAAGTCCAAGCAAACTCAAAGCAAATATCCATGGCTGACCAAAAAACCAATCAAGCAAAAAGATTAAAAAAGATCACACACATTCAAGATTTCATCAAAATTATTAACGCATTTCTTTATAAACTTACTCGACCAAACTTGTAGAAATCTGCAGCAATGGCTAGTGGAATTGCAGGGAATAGGACGGCAAGCTTAGTACCAAGAATAACTTCTTGCAAATTAGCCAAGAAATTCCTTAACATTTCAAACCGAACTCTTGAAACAAGAACAGGGTCTGATTTTTTTCTCACGATTGAAGTTGAAACACTTTGTGGGTTCTTTACACCACCATTCCAAATCACTTTATCACTCTTGTCCAACAACAAATCTTTATCAAAACCACCATTTTCCACGTCTGATGAGACCTGGTAATCCATTTTTCAGCCGTGAAGGTGGTCGATTACAATGTTACTTCTGTTTATAAGTTTTATTGAGACCTTTTCGGTGAAATATATATACGTGTGTGCAGATTGTATGGGACTACAAGCTGTTGAGGTTTTTAGAAGTGAAATTTCCAGGAATTTTCGTGTTGGTAATATTGTTGGTATGCATGGTGAGTATGTGTTGGTTTCTCAGGGTGGTGAGTCTGGTGACTGGTATTTTCATGCATCGTGTGAAAAAAACTACTTAGATTTGCAAGAATTTGGACAAATACTGAAAGAAAATTATGAAGCCAACTGGTTTTTGCTTTTTACTGCCTATCTGCAATACCAACCCACGTGTCGGAAAAATCTTTTACGGTGCAGTATTCCTTTAGTTCAAACCTTCATCGATCGATTATCGTCAAATTTATCGGTTAGAATGAATAGTCATTGTCTCGTCGAATTCGTTCACCTTACTGTAGCATATTTTTGGGTCCGTGCTTGAATGTGTTGTTGGCTTGTTGCTTTTCTTTTTGATTGTTGCATTGCGTTACAATTGTCTACATTCCTCTGAGGTTCTGATGTATTGTTTGGGAGAAAACTGATGAATTGAGAGGTGGAGCGATTAATTACTGCATTAATTAACTTACCATAAACAAATAAAACAGTAAAAAATTTGACATTTGACTATTTTAAATTTGAGTTGGCATCCATAAAAAAATAATTATCATAAATGAAACCAATTTAATTTTTATAATTTTTTTATATTTTAAAGATAGATACATTTTTTATATATAAAATCCTATTATATAAACATATTTATTTTTTTATCTCATTTATGATAAACATATTAATATTTTTTACTTTTTCTAATGGAGTACTTTTCAATAATTTTTTTTAAGAATATAATACAAGTATAAAATAATTTAACTAATTTTAAATATTGTAATTATTTTTTTTAAAACTGAAAATTTTTAATGTGGTATTTTTAAAAAACGAAAGAAGTAATAATGTTTAACAGAAAACGTACAATACAATTATGATTCGCCTAATCTGAATTACCATCTTTATTAATTCTGTATGTTACTTAAATCCTGGCTAGTGATTGTAAGACTAATGTTGACTGATGTCTTGAAAGTGATTAAATCATCTTTTCATAACATAACAAGGATTACAATAATCAATTTTTAATACGATAACACAATTTGTGAATACACGTTTATAACACGAAACGAATGACACGGATTTAATTTTTGTAATGTTTATACGATAAATAATAACATTTGATAAACAAAATAGCATAACACGATTATGACACGTCTAATATGAATCAACACGATATCATATACTAGTAGCTTGCTTTTTTTTTTGTCTGAGCCCCGGTATCCCCGATCCACTGGGCCGAGACTAATCCGGTTCGGGGAGGGTCCCGGGTGGTTAGATTTTATTCCCCTCCCAAACGGCGTTGCGGGGATCAAACCGCAGTCCGCCCTACCAAATTCAGTCCCAAGTACCACTGAACCAAGACATGTTTGGTATATACTAGTAGCTTGCTAAATATATAAGATGTATAATAGGATAAAAGTTCCACCTTACAGAAATTGCTAACAGAACAACTAAACAGCTTGAAAATATGCTTACAAGAAAAAATAAATATGAACATAGAGCTATAGATATAGTTGCAATATTAGAAGTTCATATTCTAATTTAAAATTATTTAAATAAGATTTATCTAATAATCAGACGATATTTTTAAAAATAATGGCTTCATTAAGAAACTGAATTCTGACAATCACGTTTGCATGACTGTCATCTGTTGGAAAATTATTGAGGAAAAATATAAAGTAAAATCAAATTATGAATTGATTATTTAAATATTTATTGTTATAAAATTACTTAAAATTTAATTTTATATTACGTAATTTAATTATATTTTTACGAAATTTTGTTTTTGCAAGAAAGTCTTGGTGGTGGATAGCTTTTCTAAGGACTTTGAAGCTTCTTGAGGAAAACTAAAACTAAAACTGCTGCATTCCTTACTAAGAGAAGAAAGGAAATTAAGAGATATTATATAATCAATGAATGCAGTAAATGTATGATAAATTAGGTGTGGTTAAAGGTGAATTTTAATATGATAACTGCTCTTATTGATGACTCTACTAATTTTATTAATACCGTATAAATTACGTAAAATAAAAATTATTTTTTACTGAATAAATTAAAAACTCAGATTTATCTTCTTCTTATCTAATGTTGCTGCCTCATTGAATTTTATTTTAAGGAGATTCATAATAAAAGTTTCCGCGGTTAAGCACGCATGTTGGGCGGGAAAGCGAACTTACACTACAAGAAAATGGTAAAATTCCGATGTCAGAATTCCGAATTAGTGTTATTTAAAAATATATTAAATGATGAAGTAAAATTTAGCTTGTAATTTGACAATTAATTAAACAAATGTTCTTATGCTAGATGCCTAAATCACTGATTCCACAGGCTAAAAAGGACAGGAAAAATGTTTGTTCATAATAGAATGGATGATACATGGGAATAATTGCAAATTGATTAATTTAATAAGCTATAAATAGTTTAGTAATATGAAGAATTTAAAAATCAAAAAATAATTTAAAAATTAATATAAAAATAATAAATGTTATTAATCTATTTATTAAAACATATTTTCTCATATAAGTTATCAAATTATAAATTTTATTACTGGTTACTCTTATCTATTAAATGTAACAGTTTAAAAAATGATTTTGAAAAAAATATGATTTAGAAACTTATTTTTTATAAAAAAAAATTAAGAAGTTATTTTTTGACAAGCAAACGAAGCTTGAATGTATGTTAAAAAAACTTGAAGAAGAAAATAAAGAATGTGATATTTTTGGTTGGAATCCTGGTCTCACCGACACATTGGCCGAGACTAATGCGAGTTCGGAGTGGAAGACACAGTTCCTCCCTCACGGGGGCGACTCTCATCAAACTCGAATCTGGGTTCAAACTTTCATGGAAGGGTTGGATTGCTAGTCCAACCAACACCTTATGGGCATGTATTAATGATCAACATCAAAGACTTATTTTTATAGGGCGTACTGAAGAAAGTTAGAAGTTTCGAGGAATGTTCAGGGGTTCTTCTGTCAGAATAAAACTGAAAAAATGGAAGTTACAAGTGTACTTTTGAAACTGAAAGTTGAGTTAAGGTAGTGCATGAAATTTGATTGGTTGTGATTCCACAACACAAACACCTGTTTTTTGAGGAAATTTCCTCTTATAACGGCGTTCATATGCTGCACAACAAAATGAAATTTTCCATTTCGAAGATTGCCAGAAACGTGCAATTCTCCAGCACAATTTAGTAATTACATATCACCTAGATATTCTATTAAACTTTCACGCTTGGAAATTTTTCTCTTTGATCGTCCAATTTATTGTTGTTTCTCTCCTCATTTCATTTTTATGTACAAATATATAATAAATATATTAATTTTTAAAAATAAATTTCACTAATACATTTATCCATATGTTTCTCTCACGTTCTGTACTATCCTTCTTGATTTGTGGTGCTTCTCTCCTCGGTCATTCTATTTCCGTTGTTCCTCTTTATCTTATTGCCATTGCTCTATCTCTCTCTCTTGCAAACAAGAGTCGCGTCGCCACGCTGATTGAATCGGAGTAATCTACACCGCAACGTGGTGCCGCCCCGTTGTGTAGTACTATAAATGAGTCAAGTAGTTCACAAGTAGATCGGCATTCATCTCATTTATCACTCTTTTATGATTTTGCTTGTTAATAAATAAGTCGAATTCAAACAAAATTTTGGACTCGTTTAAATAAACGAGACGAACTTAAACATTTAAGTACTCGGCATTTAAATTTGTAAACAGACTCGTATAAAATGCTCGTTTTAGGCATGTGAACATACTCTTGAACAAACTTATAAATTGTAAAAAAATGTACACTTTTGTCAAATTTAAGTGTACAAATCATATATGATCAATTTTATAACGATAAAGATGTATACAATATAAAATCAAGAGCGCACAAATTTTTATTGAATAATAAATTCTAATGTCAAATATATCAATTTATTTTGAATAAATTAACCTGAAAAGTAAATTTTTATATAATTACTAATTATAGTATTTAAATTACAATATATTAATATAACACTACATAGTTTTATAAAAAAATATGGTTTTGAAACTAATTTATCTCATTTTATCATAACTAAACAAAAATTAAAATACAATTTCGTTTAACGATCATAGTGCGGAGTTTATAGGTCTAGAAAATAGTGATCGGGAGAGTAGAGAGAGGTCTAGAGTAATCTGATAATAACTGAAAAAAATTAATTTTTAGTAGTCATCATTACCTGATAGCATCACATAAAAAATTAATTAATAATAACATAAAATTATAATTTAAACAATATAATTAATAAAGACATAAAAAAATTAAAAATCTAATGTCTTTACAACAACGTCTTTAGCTACTTTAGACATACTGTTAAAAGTTTTAAAATAAATGAAAGAAGATGAAAATAATAAAAAGAGAAACTATGTGAGTGTTAATTTAGAAGAAAAAAATAATAATGTGAAAATCTAAATTTAAACAAACATAATAGTTTAATTTGGGTAAAAATTTAATTAAAAGCGTTTCAATTTTATGAAAAATAAAAAACGTTTATCTGTTTTTTTAATTATATATTCTAATTAATAAAAAAATTATATATAAAATAAAAAAAAATTCACAATATTTAAGCAAAACAACCCAAAACTTACGTGGCACAGTTTAATTGGACAAAATTGGACACGTAAGCTCTTTCTAGTAGATTTCTCGTTCAATCGTGTTTAACGTACTTCTCAAAGCCTTAATCTGAACTGAACACAAAACTTAAAACATGGCAACATCAAAGCTTCTCACATTCATTTTATTTACTTTAGTCCTATTTGAAGCAACCACTCTAATCCAGGTAAATAAATCCGTTCATCGTTTAAATTTACGATCTTTTTTATCATTGTGTTAGTATAATGGCTCTGTTTTGTGTACTTTCTGGTTAGTTTTTTTTTGCTGATTCTTGGATCTGTTAGTTAAAAGTTTGGTTTTGATTATGTTGTGAATTTGGATTTGTTGGTTATTATTGATTTTTTGTGTGTCTTTGATTGTGTTTCATTAATGGTGGATGTGAATTTTGGTGTAATTTTCAGGCTAAGAAATCAAAGGAAAATTTGAAGGAGATAACCCATAAAGTTTATTTTGACGTTGAGATTGATGGAAAACCAGCAGGTAAGTGTTTATTTTGAATGTTTAAATTGGGATTTCAAGGTGCACTTTTTGATCCAATATAAGGTTTGTTCTTGAAACTGAGGCGAGTATTGTGTAGTATTTTTTACCATAAGACCATAATGTTGTAATTATGAGACATGAAAACTTCCATTTATGGAAGATGAATGTTGTTGATTGGCCAGTAATAATTTTTGTTCCCTGAATTGAACTAAATTTGTTTAGTTTCTAATTCTCTGACAACTGCAACAATCGAATAATTTGGTATAAATGGAAAACTTGAATTGAACATTTGGAGCCAATTTAGTTGAATATTTTGCTTGATTCTCTCTTTTCGCACCTTATTTGCTATTCTTTTGATCAAATATCGGTGCTAAAGATTCAATGGCGCGTGTTCTCAGGTCATGTTGTCATGGGTCTGTTTGGAAAGGCAGTTCCCAAGACTGCAGGTGAGAATATTGTGCATGATGATCTAAATTTATCATTTTCCCTGAAGCGTAACATAGATTGTAATAAACAAGTAGTTTTTTTGGTTTGTTTGCAGAAAATTTCCGGGCATTATGCACAGGTAAGCTGCTGAATGCGTCCGTATTCATACTGATATCCTTCATCCTATTGAGATGAACTGTTCATAAATTTTTGTTAGTTAATGTTCACCAAAATCACAAGTTTGGAAGACTTCACAAGCACATCACTTTCCTCTATGTTTGGTTGGAACTAAAAACAAGCTCTGTCAAATTGTTGTCTGGATTTAGTTGTTTTAGAAGCATTTGGAAGCCAACATGTTAGTGATTATCAATTCTTGTCTTTGACGCTCTACAAAATCATGCTGCTATCTGGTTGTAGGTGAAAAAGGTACTGGAAAAAGTGGGAAACCTCTTCATTACAAGGGAAGCGTATTCCACAGGATTATTCCCAGCTTTATGATCCAAGGTGGTGACTTTACCCTTGGCGATGGCCGAGGTGGAGAGTCAATTTACGGCGAAAAGTTTGCCGACGAGAATTTCAAGTTGAAGCATACCGGACCAGGTAAGATCCTCTTGCGTGTTTCTCATTTTCTGTCTCAGTTGCGTTTCTTTTTGCAGTTATTCTGCGCCAAGCAAGATCAAGGATTTGTTTATGAACTGTTGAAGAAAGGAATTTACTTCCATACAGGGCTTTTGTCAATGGCAAATGCTGGTCCAGACACAAATGGTTCGCAGTTCTTTATCACCACCGTTACGACAAGCTGGTAATTACGCCATTACGTTACATCTTTGTCGTGCAAAAAATTAACCTGACAATATGCTTATTGTTTGAAACTATATACTCAGGTTGGATGGTAGACATGTCGTGTTCAGAAAGGTGTTGTCGGGAATGGATGTCGTTTACAAGGTCGAAGCCGAAGGCAGGCAGAACGGCACGCCGAAGAGCAAGGTTGTGATTGCTGATAGCGGCGAACTTCCCATGTAGTTCTGTCTTATATTTTACCCCTCCCCTACGTACAGCTTTAACAATCTCGATCATGGTTGTTGAGAACTTCTGTTTTACAATCTCGATCATGGTTGTTGAGAACTTCTGTTTTTCTTTCCCACAAATGTGAGACATTTTAAGGTTAAATAGATGTTGTAATTTACAATTTTTTGATATAAAATAGTAAATATCTGATGCTTTTTTCCGCATTATCATTTTGTTAATTATACCATATGACTTTTTAACTCAGTAACGGAGATAGAGGGGAGACAAATAGTCAGATACCACCCCCCTGCACCGTGTCCTTATTGTAGTACCGTCTAACTTGTTGTGTCTCATCATGTATTATTTTTAACTCGTTTACTTTTGTCTCTTGTAAAATTTCAGCATACGTCACTTGTCTGACGCAAACACCATACCGCACAAACTACATAAGAAATAGAAAATTTGGCAGAATTATTATTTCTCTATTGTAACAAGATTTAGAAGAGATCAAACTCACTTCAATCGTTTTTGCATTTGTAGAACAAATACTAGTGAAAAGTTGTAAATAAGACATAAGTAGGCAGAACTGCACGCATTTCGTCTTTACGTTCTTCTCTGCTACCTGTATTTGTTGATCAGCCGATGAAACCTAAAGCAAATTTCCTAGCTCAATGATAACATAATGCTATCACCACCATCAATATTACAATTAAACACAAAGATATGTTCATTCTTTGTTTACGAAAATGGTGACCATTAATCTAATTGCACACTCTTTCTTCAGAGTTTAAAGTAAAAAAATAACCATTCAGCACGACATTTCCTGCTGACAAGAACGATCTAATATAGTAGAAGTTTATCAAACAAATTTAATTCAAGCTGAAATGAAAATTCTACACAAACTTAAGTGCTCAATCATAGCTGAAATGAATATTGATCGCACATTCAATAGTCCAAAGCTGTCTTAAATTCCAGCCAATTTGTTAGGAGTATGGAGAAGTATTCTCATAAAGTGTCCGGTCAGTGGTCAGATCAACAAGATTAATAGATTGATCATACCATTAGAAATCAGATATTTGTCGACAAAAAGAATATATTTTCCTTCTGCTGCAATATTTCTTTACTCAAATCAAACTTCATGCCAAAGTTCAACATAGAACTCAATATTTGATTTAATACTCACGAGCTATATCAGAAATCAAACCATTCATCAAAGAACATTTATCTAGCAACTCAAACAATTAAATGGTAATGATATTATGAACTGTGATCCCAAGCAAACAAGCCAGCATGGTCGGAAATGATGAATCCTTAATTCCTATACCAAAAGTAAGCAACTTTCTTTTTTAAATTACACTCATCAAATATTGAACTATCAATCTGTTAGCTTCACCAAGAAGTTAAACAACTCCAGTGCCAATAAACTATGAAGTCATTGAGAGTTGTATATATTTAATTGGTAATGCAAATTATCATATTCCATAGATAAAATCCTAAGATAATGCACTTTTTGAATAATTGCAATATACGGAAATATGCAACACGCGACTGAAAAAGCTATAAACTTTAGGCATATTCCCAAAAGTGTAAATATATATTGAAGTAGAGACATAAATACCTTCAAAAAGGAGAGAGGCATAAATGAAAAGCTGCATCCATCATCATCATCAACCTTACTAAAACACGACAACAACAACATAACAACACAACCAAATCAACTCCATCATCACTGACACGTCATCACTCATTGCCATCTCATCACTACCGTTATAACACCATAAATGGTACAGAATAGGAGTAAGCTAAAAACACTTCCGACTTCATTTTAATAATAATAATAACGACTAAAACTCAAAAAGAAAATAAAATTATACTTATTAATATTGATCTGAAATTCAGGAGTCAGTAGCGCCACTCTCATCTCCACTTTTGGTAGTACGACGTCGCTCGTGAACAATCCCGGAGAAATTAACAGACAAATCTGAATAAATCGAAATAACCTTGGATATATTTCCGTTAATTTCGCGGATGAGCTTGACGTTCTTTGCAATGTTGTCCGGAATCTTGGACTGGTGATTGGAATTGACTTGGTGAATCAAGTCGCGGTTTTGATCGAGCACCGTCTGCGCTTCTTTGAAGCTTTTGCTGAGCGTATCCCATGCTTCCACGTCACACTCTTCGGAGGAGGAATCGTCGATGCGTTTTGGTCGGTTCATTGCGGTAGTTGGTGATGACGTGGACGTTTGTTTTTCTGTTATTCACGCATGCTTTGGGCTGTGGGGAAGATGCGTCTATTTATATATTGTGGTGATAAGGATTAGTGACGTCATAATTAATTATTCAATTAAATAAACTTTTAGAAATGGAATTTTGAAAATCTAATTTGACGGAGTGATTGGTTGAAACTTTGAGGGATGACTGTGATTGAAATGTGGGGACGGACAGTGAGGTGGCAAAAGTGCATTGGAGAAGTGGGATTTGGCGTGATGTTATTGGTCTGTTACGAAAAGTATTGTAAGTGGTGGGAGAACAATTTTATTTTTTCTGCTAAAAGATAAAGAGCGGATGACTTTTTGAGGGTTGTGTAGATATTTTGGTTCTGATAGAGATATTTTATATGATTAAAATAATAAAGGAGATATTTATTGTGTGGTCTCATCCCCAAACGACGCCGTTGCATCCCATATGTTAGTGCTCTAAACTACACCGTTTCGATTTCATCATCATATAATTTTTTTAATGCTCCATATCATTACTTCTCAAGTTCTATTAATTAAACAAAGCAATAAATAGAGTTATGATTTAATCCCTTGGTTTTCTTCTTCCATTCGATTTCCGATATCCTCATCCTCCATAACTTCAATGATCTGCAGTCTGCTGAGCAAATTAAATCCGATACCAAAACCAGAGCTAAATATGAAAACTAACAAGAATTTCTAAATTCATCCTCTTTTTGATTTTCAATTAAGACCTAATCAGAATATTCAAGAGAGATTAAGACCTAAACATGCAAAAACAAGCATAAATGCAAAAATATCTATGACTTGAAACTAAAATTCTTCAATATAGTTTCTATTTTCACCAACATGACAGTTGAAAGGATGCATGTGATTACGCTGAGAATTTTAATAGCTGGACCAAACCAAGATGCAATTATTTGAAACCACAGGACAAAAGAGAGAATAAGTTGGGATTGAAAAACTCCACAGAAAGTTCTGGGGGAAGGACAGATGCTTACAGAGTGGGTATGTTCTAAATATGTTTCAAAACCTTCTCTGCTTGTTTGATATGTTGTCCCTGCAAATCCTCTTACCATGTTCTCAATATCCTTGTTTCTGCATAATGAGTGAGTTTTAGTCTGTAAATGAGTTGTATTGCTGAAGTAAGACGAATAAATTCAGTTTTATCCGGTAGTGAGTGATGCTGCCATGGACCAACTTAGCTTCAAAAATATCTCTGCTTGCCTTTTCATCTTCTTCTTGAGCCATTTTCGTTTGGACTATTCCCTATTGCAAAGCAATATGAGTCAAATAAAAGTTGTAGAATCAGAAAAAGGATGCTTTGCACTACTTTAGCTAGAATATGTGTCGTGTCAACTCGCGATAAGGATGCATAAGCATGAAACTTTCTCAAGTCACGTTATCGGAAAGGTAAGTTGTGTAATCCGTTCGTCCCTATCAACGCCATTGTAGCCTGCAAAGGAATTTACAGTTTCATTAGAAACAGATGCAGAACAGCATTGTTGAAGAGTCCTGAAATCTGAACACAAAATAACAATAAGATGACCTTACCTGCAATCGCCGCCCCATTTGTTGTCGACAAATTCAGTCTCGGATTAAAGAAATGCAGAATCAAATGGATGAAGAAGATCACTAGCTTAATAATAACACAAGAAGGTTGACGAAGGTGCAGTTAAGTTGCCTTTAATGTGCATGCCTTAAGCTTAAAGCAATTACACTAACACAAACAAGCAAGGCACATCTCTAAGCTCCCCCAACGTTCCACACTAAACTCCTCCTCCTCACTCTCAACTCAAGCGGGTCCTCTCAATTCGGATCACTTGAATTCGACATTGCTCTGTCCGCGTCAGTCATCGCTGACGTGACGTCCTCAATTGAGATTCTTTCCAACAACACCGCGAGATTATTCACTCCTCTTTGGTTTCTTCTTGCGGTTACGTTTTCGCTGTTGTTTCATAGTCGGGAAGTGGCTGGCTGTGTAGAAGAGAAGAGTGGTGATAGTTTAGACGAAATTTGAAATTGACGGCGAAACAGGAAATAGTGAAAATTTGGCGCAGAGAGAAGTGCAAGAGATTTGGATGATGGTGTTAATGGAGATTGTTTTCCGGAATTGGATGAACTTCCTCATTATCAATTTCTAAAATTCAAATCCCAATTATGGAACCATTGCAACAAATCAACTAATTTGCGTGGTTATTAGCTTTTGGAGATTTCTTCCCCCTCAATATATACTACATTTGCAGCTGCTGTTATGCCAAAACCTCTTAAACACAGCAGAGGAGGGAGAATTAACAGCTAATTTGTGATTTATCAAATCAACTGCATAAAACCCTAAAGCTCTATTCAACCCAAATTTATTTGGTTCAGAGAAAAAACAACTGCATGAAGGAGAAGAAGGTTTTTTCCCCTCCGACGCGTGGCTTGGTTCTTCGTAAGCATGCTAAGCTTAATAGTTAGGATGTCCAGTGCAACCGAGGAAAACTTTGCGGTACCTGCATTGCCGCAGGGGAGCTTGGCTGATCCAAGTGATTTTCTTCATTGGAAAACGGTGGTAGACATTCTTCACTGGAGAATGGGGGTTGCGATTTTAATTCAGCGAGGGAAGCATGGAATTGCTCGTGCCCTGCTGGTTTTGTGAACTTTGACTCGTCGTCCCCTGCTCTTTCACTGTGCAAACATTGCATTTTCCTTCTCTGCACTTCATTTTTTACTCTCTGCAAAAGGAAAGAGAAGAGTGTTACCAACATTGTGGTTAGCGAAACAACATTCTTACTCTGCCACTAAACAGAATTAAGTAAAGCAGATGTTGCGGAATTCCAATTATGTCAGAACTTTGTTTATATGAATAGTTCAATTGATCCTACAACAAGACATCAAAGTGAAAGTCAAACAACGTAGATTGTCCAAAAAGCTGATGCACTAACTGATTTGATCTCTTCGTGACAACGAAAAAACAAAGAGTGGGATTCCAGAAAAAGAAAAGAAAGAGTGGAAAATTCTTTGAGATGTAACACATATGTTCCAAAAACAACCCAGTCCGTGACCAGATGGTAATGTGCACTACAGGACTTCTGGTTATAAAGTTAAGGCACTAAGTCTTAAAGCCATGGCAGACCAAAAAGTTCAGAGAAAGGCCTTCTCCATGCGTATTTTTTTTATCATCTTTCATAAGAGAGAAATTAGGTACAACAATGAATCCCCGCACAACTTTCATAATAAATTCAAAACAAAAGCAAAAAAAAACAAAACAGCATCTGATCCTCCAGCACTGCAACATCTCATATCTTTAACTCGACCACAACTTACATAAAAGAAACTATCTAATCGCGATTATCGGATCTTTCACACAAAGTAACATCCAACATGACCACAATTACAGAAAATGTTCTGGTAATAACAAGAAACTATCACTTGATGTCAATATCCAGAGTTGCAAAAATCAAACCGGAACAGGCGAACCGAATCCGGAACAGAATAGCTCATGGTCCGGTTCTTGCGAACCATGAACTGCCGGTTTCGAACCAACAATTTAGTTCATTTTTTGTTGAAAAACCAAATCTGAACCACCAGTTCCGGCCTGTCAGTTCCAAAACCAAACCACCGGAAGGCCTAGAACTGGTCAGTTCACAATTCGGTTCCATGAACCTTAGAACCGTGAACCGGCGGTTCCAAACTGTTTTACACCTCTATCAGTAACTATTCAAACTGCAATTTCTATTCACATTATTTTTCAGCATTCAACAATCAATGAATTTACTCGAATACAGAACAAAACGTGCACCTTATCTACTCAATCTCACTACCAAGTTCAAAAATAAGATTTTCTACTAACTTATCAATCAAAATCTCGTCATTTTAATGCATTTCAGCAACACGCATTCTTAAGAACAACCACGCTATTGAAGTTATGAGAAAATTCATACAAGCAAACTAAACATATCAACATCGTCTTGAGCTAAAATATGGGATGTACCTGAAGGAGCCTGGGATCAAATTTAGGGAATCCAATTTGCTCAACAGTTAGAGAACCAAAAAAGTTCCCCAACAAAGCAGCATCAGGCACAGACAAACCATGCACTAATCCCGCCACGAACCCACCAAGAAAACTATCACCAGCACCAGTAGGATCTTCCTGATTAGCCACAAAAGGCGAAATTGCCATTTCCCCATCTTTCCAATACAATTTACAACCATCTTTTCCATGAGTAACAACCACACAGCACCACTTTCTCACCTCCTCCACATCCATAAACATAGCCTCCTCAGAAGAAGCTTTCAAAACACCAATTCCCGGTAACAAGTCATAAAATTTCGTAGTTTCAAGCTTAACAAGCTTAACACACCCATCAACACAATCAAATTCTCTAATCAGAGCCTGAATATCAACAAACACAACATCACAAACCCGAAACATCCCTTCAAGGGTTTCAGGCAAAATTTCGCCACCAACACCAACAGCCATTCCAAAATCGAATCTTCCATCAGGAAGATCCGAACTTTGAATCGACTCACAAGCAAAAACCCTTTTCAAGACTCGATCTTGATGACCATTTTGGCCATTATGAGCGTTAAAAAAAGCATAAAAAACAGTTGTTTTACAACTTGGTATTAAAATCGGAGTGTGATTATGAACTTGGTATTTAAAATCACACCCAACTTTCGAAACCAAATTACACGGAACCAACATTCCATCAAGAACATTAGATATAAACGAAGAAGCACCGCCTAAAGATTCAGCCTTTACGACATCGTTTTGAATCAAAACGTCATGGCAATAATTTCCAGCAATTAAAACACGCGGGGGAGATGAGTTTTGTTGGGTTTTTCGCACCATGTTGAATAAAGATAGGAAGTTTGGAGGTCATGAGTGAAGGAAAAGACAAGTTAAGGAAACATGGAGAAATGAAGAGGGGAAAAGTGGGTTTAGAGGAAAGAGTTTGTGTAGGTGGCGCAGAGAAGAGGACGCGCGCCAGATAGAGAGGGAGAGTTACTATGTCTTTGTCGTTTTTGGTGGAGAAAGAGAGGAGAGAGATTTTAGATTTGAGGTTTGGTTTTTTGCGGCGGTTATTTTAGAAGCGTGGGGAAATATCTTGTTTATGTATGTGAGGAACTGAGGATGACTAACGGTCGATGTTGCTTTGAAGTGCTCAAATTAGGAAAACGATACATCATTTTTACAACTCTCTTGTTTGAAAATTTTCATTTTTTTTAACACGAGGTATTTTGAAATTCCAATATAATTCTTCTTCGAGCCGGATAAAATCACATGGACATCAAATTTTTTTTAATTAAATTTTTACGCAGCTGTGTACTTATAACTCGAACTCAAAATTTTTTATTAAACTAGAATAACTCTACAATTCTCATTTTTTTATATAATAATACAGTTTATCAATAAATAATTATGATATAATATAAATTTAGTTTTCGTTAATATTAATTTTTTATTCTTTTAAAAATTATTAATCAATTTTTTATGATTATCTTATTTAAAATATTTTTAATTACTCTAATTCAAAATATAATCATTTTTTTTATTCTTTAAAATATGTATTTATAATATAATTAACATCTAATTCAAGAATAATGGTTAAATGTTTAGATTATATTTTTATAATAAAATACCTAAACAAAGTAAATATATTTTACATTACATTATACTCCCTCCGTTCCATAAAGATAGACATAGTTTGACTTCTACAATTTTTAAAAAATTAATAGTTGTAGTAGTTAAAGTTAGTTAACTTATGTATTATTACTATTGTGTTCTTAAAAGTTTTTATTGAAAAAGACCACTATTAAAAAATTTGTTTTATAAATGAAGGTAAGAATGTCAATATGTTTATCATAAATGAGTTTAAAAAGATAAGTGTGCCTATATATTGGGATACTATATATAGAAAGTGTGTCTATCTTTGAGGGACGAATAGAGTATATATTATGTTATTTTTATACTTTTCATATAGCGAGAGGGGTTCGGTACGGAAAATGAAGCGGATGTACTAAATATCAACCTCGTTTCGTCCCTGTTATTTTTAATTTCAAATTGTCAGTACCCGTCAAACATTGAAAAACCGCCCCCATTCAATTGAATCGAATCGGGTCCCTACAAGTATGAATATTTTTGTCATCTCTATCAAGATTTGCTTTATTTAGACGAATAAATAAGTCATTTGTGTCCTATTTATTACTTTTTTTAATTTATGTGAAAAAATCAAATTAACAAACTTTAAAGAACAAAGAGAATAATATTGATGATATAAATAACAATATTTGATAAAATATAAAACGACACGAGTAAAACACAATTAATAAGAATACTTCAAAGAAATCCGTTTAGCATGATTATGCTTTAGTCCATCGAACCCATCAAGCTTAGTTCAATACACATATGCTGTGCAAAGCATAAGATTCTAAATAATATAGAAGGAAGGACCGTAGCCATTCATTAAAAAACTTGAGAGAACCAAAGTATTTTCTGCTTGTCAAACAATACTGCTCCAAAGCAGAACAAACGGCTGGTTCAAGTAACTTCAATTAGGCAATACAGCTAATGCAATTCGTATTTAAACTAGTGAACTCAGCTCAGTTGTGCAATGCCACTAGCTCGTAGGTTCAACCTAGCTGATTCGACAAAGCTTGTGGGTATGGGCATTTCTTCTTAAAAATTGAATTCGCCAAAAATGCAGGACTTGGGAAACTTTATCTTGTTGTGTTAGGAGTTTATACAGTCAAGGACTTAACCATGCTTTCCCAAGATCAACAACTAATAAGCCAAAACATAACCTCCAAGTCAATGGATTCAAGGTTTAAGGGCAGAAAATAAACAATCAGATACAAGTAGATCATGGAGGAGCATTTACATTTGCATGTTAGGAAACAACCACAGAAGACAGGTCGATTAGCTAATCAAAGTCTGCAGAGGTGAGACGAGTTTAATAAAATTATTTTATTTATTACAAGGAGGTCAAGATAATGGACCATTACATAAACATACAAATATTATTAATCGCTGCGTATGCCACCCATGAAAGTTTTTGGATCAGGACAGTTCCCAGAAAATTGAGCCTGTGAGAAATCAAAACCGGGGTTCTGCAAAATAGGGGAAAGAAAAATTGTTCTTAGAGAACTAAGCTGCAGTGGCACAAGATCGGTATCAGAATTTAGAGAACAGAAGAACAAAGAAAAATGGTGATGGCCGATATGATTAGCCAATACTGAATTCAATCCTGTTCAACAGCTCAACATTCCCTCGTTCTACTAAATTTCACCTAAATAGTGCATTACCTTCTTAAAAACACACTTAAATTCAGCCAAATTATCCACTACCAGCCAACAGAAAACATGGCAAACCAACAAATTAGCATCAAGTGCCAGAAACAGGTAATCTAGCATCTTGCAAGTTATAATGCTTTAAGTTGAAATATTTGGTTTTTGCACTTACAATGACGAATGTCATGTTCAATAAGAATGAATGAATGATAAAAAGGTAAACCAACAATCAAAAAGAACAAACAGAACACAAAATTGGCTACATGTCATAAACATGAGAAATTATCACTCAATTATCATTGAACAAAAAAGACATCTAAAATGCATCAAAAGACCAATCAATCAATAATCAATAACACAACTAGAACTACACCATAACATGAAACAAATAAAGAAATTCACCTCTTCCTGAAATCTCTGCAGCATTAGACGCTTCTGTTCAATATCAGTAGTGTAAGGATCAAGCTGACCCTGACCCAATATTGGCGATGGCCACGTCAGTCCTTTATCTCTCTTTTGCAACGTCACATGCATTATATCATCCTCTACAACACACAAATTTCAACAAAATCACCTAAATTTAAGCAATGTACTCCAAAAAACAAACAAAACTGACAAGTGAATTACCTAAAGTCCAGAACGAGGAATCCGTCTTCACTGGGTTAGTTAAATCATGCTGTCCAAAAAATAAACAAAAGAATAATTAAAAACAAATCACTTCTAAAACTAATCACCTTTTCCCCTTCCTGAATGTGCTAATCCACTGCTTTGCGAATTATGCTTCCAATAAAATCTATCCTAACCCAAAAAATTAAAATTATTCGCAACATTAATCTAGCTTTTCCCTTCCTCAATTTTGCAGTCTCTAATATTACGAAAACACTTCGGGAGGTAGATTTTTCCTAATTTTACTGATTCACTACTTGACAAATTACATTTTCAATTAAATCTCTACTTCTAGAAAATCAAAACCATTTCTAAAATTAATCAAAATCTCTCTACTACTGGGAAATGTGGAGTATTTTTTTTTTTACCGATTTCCGCTTATTCTCCACTTCGTAAATTAAATTGTTAATAAAATCTCTACTAATAAAAAAAAGAAAAAAGGAAGACTAACATTGAGATAAGGAGGATTGCCTTTGATTCCGACTTCAACGTGTTTAGATTGAATCTTACAATAGAAAAGCTTCGTGTGAACATTTGGAGGCAAATTTATGTAAATATTCACTTCTTCTAGGGTTTGATCCCATTCGAATACCGTCTGACCTAAAATCAACAAAATAAAACAAATCAAATCAAATTTTAATTCAATCAACACATCAACAGAGAAGTAGATAGAGAGAGACCGTTGTGAACGAAGCTATGGCGTTTCTCTGGCGCTAATTTCTCCGCCATTTGCTGATTTTTGGCAGATTTTTTTAATGGTTCCCGCTGGTTGTTTTCTCAGGATATTTCCTTTTGTGAAATTTGTGTTTTGGTACCTGTTCTTTATTGTGCTTTGGCATTTGGTTCCTGTTTTGGTTTCTTTTTTTTGGACTTCTCTCAGTAGATTGTGGTTCGACTTTGCTAGTAGATGCAAGGATTTTGCCCAATAAATAAAACTCAATTGTATGGTAATGAGAGTTAATTATAGAAATTAAGTGTGTTGGAATATTTTTTTATTAATAAAATATGAAAGTTCTTTATAAAGAAAATAGATAGATAAGACTATAAGTAGCCAAAATCGTTTAAGAACTCTAATATATAGAGTAAAAGTAATTTTTGACAGTAATCTCGACCAGACTCAAAAAATCAAATATTTTGGTACGCCAATTTTTTCATTTCATAATAAACTAGGTATTCATAATGTAACGCCCTCAATTTTAAGAATTTTCGAGAATTTTTGAATTATTTAATAATTATGTAAATAAAATTTTCGCGAAATATTTTAATAAAGTATTAGTGGGAGAGTGTGAGATTAATTAAAAATTTTAATTTGGAAAGGATAGGAAAAACCGGGAGAGAGAAAGTAAAACGGTTAAGCGAGAAAAGAGCCAAGGGGCAAAATAGTCAAATTGGAAAGATATATATATCTTAACATATGGTATCTTATATCATTTCCATCCAAATTCATATCTTATCTTCTAAACCTAAACT
>CANYCX011592133.1:0-10181 GCA_948193385.1 Breynia disticha f. nivosa | reverse complement strand
TAGAAGAAAGAAGAAGAAGACTGACAAGAGAGTTCGGTTTTTTGAGAGTGTTGAGAATTGTGAGAATTTGAGTAGAGGGAGGAATTGTTGGGTTAACTACTCAAATTCTAGTTTGAATAAGTGTGAGAGTTTGAGTAAGAGTGAGACTCAATATCCAACATTGGTTAGAAATCAAAGTGTAAAGGGGTTCTCCCTTATAAATAGGCTTTAGGCCTTAGTAGTAAGGTATCACAAAAACCAAGTCTAGTTCATTAAAGAGTTGTAATTGGACTTTGGTTTTTGTGAGAGTGAGAGGGTTTTTACTAGTTTTGTCCGTTCAAAAACTGTAACATTGTGCGGGTTTTTCACAATTTTTGTCCGTTCAAAAAATTGTATCTTTTATTGAGTGGAGATCGTGGAGTAGGTTTATTGTTGAGAAACCGAACCACGTTAAAAATTCTTCTGTTCTTTATTCTTTATTTCTCTATTATTATTATTATTATTCCTGTGGGTGTTCTTGTTTGGTTTGGGTCGCAATGTGCATTTCTACAATCCACCATTTAATTTACCTTAAAAAATCTCGAAACACATTATGATCCGGATTAAATAATGGAATGTGGGTTGTCGTCCTAATATAATAAATGAGCATCGTCCATTCTGAAACACACGGATTTCAACTCCTGATCAATCCTGATCATGTAATAAAAAAAAAATCCCAAATATGCTGTCGCAGTCTAAGGATGAGGGTCGCCATAAATGCAAAGCTATGAGAAATATATACATGTAGGGAAAATGAAAAGTGATAATTAAATGCAAAATGGTGGAAGAGAGGAGAATCAGCCGGTTTCAAGCTGGCAAAAGCAATAAATGAGGATAGCATATTGTAAGTGCATGCATTTATGTTTTGACAATTACTGTCTTTCAGAACTTGAAATCCATCATTGAAGCCATGAACTTGAAGAAACAGTGAAAGGAGTTATTAGGGTTTTTTTCTCTCTCTACAAGTTTCATCGTTGCACACAACTAGTAAGAGAGAAACATGTTGCAGTGTGAAGATGAAAGTGAGAGGCATTTAATAGATGGGGATTCCTGTAAGAAGAGGAAAGAAAATTTATGGGGAAAGAAAGAGAAAAGCTAATAATAATGCAGGAGACCTTAGCTTGATAATGACTTTCAAAGTACGAACTTCCATTTTAACCTACCTTGTAAGACAATTTACTTGACTTTCTTTGCAGTAAGAAAAAAAACAATATTCCCAAGAAATTGAACATTAAAATGAACGAAAATATCGAATTTGCAATTCATTCAAGCTATATTAGGGTTTCGATAGAGTAGTAATCTCTTATCTAAGTATGTGATAGCCTTATATTTGCTGCTCAATTCTATGAATGAAGTAGTGATGAGTGCACTTTACAATTTGATACATTTTTTTTGTCGAATTCAAACGGTATCCCAACTAATTCAAGATCGGAACAGGAGATACAACTCTTGCTTTATGAGCGGACTCTGCTGGGATTCAATCCTGTGAGCACATCAAACCGAAACTCACAAGAGACTAAGTTGTCAACTCAACCAACACATAATGATTGCAATTTGATAAGTTGTTGTTCGTAGAAAAAGTGGGAAAATATTTTCAAAATAGGCAGTGATGACAAGTCGATTCAGTGTCTTAAGTATGGTCAGAAATAAGTCAAAAAATCAAAGGAGCATCTGATATGTATGAAGCAGATGGTTTTGGGCTGACAACTGCTTTTGCACATCTTCAACAGTTGCTTCATTGACTCATAATATGTCTTCTTGCCTTCATTTTCTAGTGATGCCTAATAATAGAATTAAGATATCATTTAATTACCCTATATATCTCGGGGATAGCACAGTACTAAACCATTCATAAAAGTTGAAGAGACAAGGAAGGAAGGAAGGAAGGAAAGGGTTTGGTGTAAATGAGGAATCATAAATGGAGTGGGCTAGTTGTAAGAGATTTGTCTGCACCGACTTGCATTCAATGAACTCTGTGTCCTGTTTGACGAACCCAACCTACTCCATCCATTCTTCACATACATGCATACTTGTTCATAATATCAATTTCTCCTTCACATATTCACCATTTGATGTGAACAAATTTACGATATACAAGTGCAACTGAAAATTAGTCATTCAATCCCTACACTCTATTTGCTTTGTTCCCATTACACAATTTGCAAGCATAGAATGTTAAAATGTCTGCAGAACTAGAGTTTTACTTGTTAAATTGATGCAGGAAAAATTCCTTAAAGAATTATAGGATGAATTATCCAAACACTAAATGTAAGGATACTTTTTCTGCCTCTTTTACTTGCCGGTTCTACTGATTAAAGAAACTATAAATTTCAATCAGATTCTTTTTAATTTTAATATTATTATTTTTTTAACATATGATATTTTTACTTTTTAATATACTAAAATTATAATTTTAGATATAACAAAAAAATTAAATATTAAATAAAATCTTTAAAGTTTAAATTTAATGTACCCAAAAAAAAATCGAACCTTAGAGAAAAATGAAATGGAACTTTTAAAACAGTTTGATTGGAATTAAAGCTTTCAGTTTGGTCTTATTATAAGAGCGCATACTACTTGCAAAACAACCCAACATAACACAATCTGTATTATAAGTGTATTTGCTTAATGTTTTTTCACGCAATTTAAGCGACCTTTGAGTTTTACACAACTTATATAAATTAAAATTTCTGTTAATTTACTAACGTTATTTAAAAACCGCAAAAATTAAATCACAAACACCACTTCAAAAATCCTAATCTGAAGTAATATGTGCAAAACTCGAAAACCACTAGAATTCCCTTAAATAACACATAAACCGAATAACGACCATACATATAAGTACAACAATGTATTATACCCATTTATTCAACTAAAATATATAACCATCATTCTACACCAAACTAAAATAATTTACCAATATACTCCATCTATTTGTTAAGTAACTACAGCTAAATTAATTTTTTTTTCAGAAGATATATGAAGGCAGTCTATTAAAGATGAATTTTTTCAATAGTAGTCTACATAAAATGAAAAAAGTAGAGAATTAATTGGATAAGCTTTTGGCAAAACGCAGCTCACCCACCGGTAGAAATACGCAGGTTAAACCTCAAATGAAGCGAGTAGACAAATTGAAAAAGAACAAAATAAATAGAGAGCAGAAACACAAGACACTTATCTAAATTAACCAAGTTCTGGGAAGTCAAGCCTTTATTAACCAAGAAGAAGAAGAACGGGGAGACACAGGGAACGACAGAGAGAGACTTGAACCAAACCAACTACACCAAAAGCAGACATAACAAGCCAGACTCTGACATAATAGCAGTAAATCAACCGCAATCCACAACTGCATCACATATAATCTGGGATGGATGGACTTATAAAACAACTGACACTTCTAGCCTCCTCCTATAAATCCTGTTAACGGTTCAGGCTATCCAAACATGAAAAACCAATTAAAAGCATTCCAAGGTTAAACCCCTTAACACACCATACCAAGTCTTCACTCAACCAACTACTACTTGGTTCTTACAGCAGCTCACCCTCAGATGCGGTGCTACATACCATCTTTCCTGGACATTTGATGAACCCTATTCAAGACAAAACAAAACAAAACAGATTACACCATATCCACTGCCACATTATTCATGTTAAATACCCGGAGATCTCCATCCAGATATAAAAGTACTATTCCAATGACTTTTTTTACAAGAAAACTCTATGCATATCTTAATTTACTCGCTACTGAGCATGACAAAGTGCCAAGATCAAATCTTGAAAGAAAAGCATGTATATAATCAAAGATAATGCGCAATGAATAGCATAACATGAACAAAGTCCTCCTCATGTTTTATGATCAAAAGTAGCACCATATCAAACTGAGCACAGAATGAGCTTTGTGATATTCAAAATGTAATTTATAGTTATAGAAAAGTAACAAAACAGTAAATCACAATATGTAGTTAAGAGTCCATAGACAGTGCTTACCACAGCTATAAACTGCTGTTACACACCATAGTGCAATACATGACATGATATCTAAGACAAGTTACCGGCAATATATTGCCTGATCAATATGCGGAGGAATTTGCTTAATTTCCGTCCCAAGTTCTTGCTCAATCCTATACCTGTTTGACAACAATAAACTGATACATAATCCAAGAAATCCGCATAATTGGCGCCAAATAATAGAACAATATGGGGGGAACATACAAGTTAAAGCGGTCCTCATAGGTGATCAAATTCACTGCTAAACCAAGGTGTCCAAATCTTCCTGACCGACCAACCTGGATTACAGAAAAATATTCATTAGATAGAACATGTAACTGATTCAGTTTGAGCCAAAAAAATATTGGATGATGGTTATCAAACATACTCTGTGAAGATATGTTTCTGCATTCTTTGGAAAATCGAAGTTAATAACGACATTGACAGCTTGAATGTCAATACCTCTGGTAAACAGATCTGCAACATACATTGCACTAGATTAGGATAACAAAAATGCACAAATGGAAGTCATTTTACTAAATGTAGGCTCACAAGCTAGAAAATAAATTCAATTTTCCCAGAAACAAAGAAAAAGAAGCAAATGCTAGCCCATAAGCACTCAGCATACCAGTGCAAACAAGATTCCTGCATGCACCATTGCGGAAGTCATGAAATACTCTGTTACGATGATCCTGAAGCATTTTTGCATGAATATAGAAGCATGAATAACCAAGTTCTGTAATTTTTTTCGCCAAAAGTTCCACACGATTTACTGAATTGCAGAAAATGATCGACTGATTTATTTGCAGCTGCAGGTAGACAAAGTATTGAATGAAAATTCACAAAGGAAAATCAATAACATGCATCAATGTCTGGCCAAGATCAAACCTTGGAGAAAAGAGTGTTGAGACAGTGAACTTTCTGCCGTTCTTCAACAAAAGCATAAAACTGTGTGATACCTTTAAGAGTAAGCTCATCCATAAGATTGATAATATAAGGTTTCTGCAAATATCTATCTTTAAAGTCCTTAACGGTAACAGGAAAGGTAGCAGAAAACATCAAAATCTGTCGAATTGGAGGGAGAAAACGAATGAGCTGCTCCACTGAAGGTTGAAACTCTGGAGACAAAAGCTTATCAGCCTGAAAATCATAAACATTTCTCAAATTAGAATTTAGAGGCATGCACCAATGGTAGTACAACCCAATCGCATACTGTAATAACCAAAAACCCTATTCAAGATGGACTCCCAACAAAAAGAAATGACTACACAAACTACCAGAGACAAGCCTCAGGCAAGAGGTGCACCAGCCTCCAAAAGATGCACCTCACTAGCCCAGAGGCGTGCATAATCACTCCGGCATGCGTGACTGCCAAAAGCATTTCTACATTTTATTGCATCCTTGAGCTTATTATTGAACAACTACTTGGTCCTTTTGTCAACTACAAGTCCATGATTTATTATAACCATTTCCAAAAATATGATGCGACTGTGTTAAGTGGTGGTTTTCACACAAAAGGGACATTGCACTGTAAAGTGAAATGAACAATCAACAGATGTTTAGGGATGCACTAATTGGTTTAAAACACACAGATGTGTTATTTACTGTACAGAAACCAGATGAATGAAAAAGTTAATTTCACTATTTTTATAATAAAATCTTCACCTTCAGATCTACTAACCAAAAATGAGCTCACTATATATTCATGAAGTTTGAAAATGTCCAGTTTTCTAGAAAGCACTTCTTTTTTTTTCTCTTTTTTTAAATGTGCCATTTCCGTTGCTTTATGTTTAAATTCAACAATGTTTTTTTGGTCCAAAGTTAGTAAAAAAATCATTTTTGTGTTATTGTAATTTTATCTATGTTTATATAATGCGTGTTCTTTTATTTAGAAATCTCATGTCGTCAATTCACACCCATTCAAAAAACATTTCACCTCCAATAATGACATAACAGACTGAAAATAGACAGCCTCCAATAATGACATAACAGACTGAAAATAGACAGACTTTCAAACCAACAAGTTAAGAAAGCACGTTATTGAAAAGGGAAATCATTTCACTGATTGAATCCTAAAGTACCAATCTTTAAATAAAAAACAGTTGATTTTATTTGGCCCAAGAAGAAAATCACTGAATTGATAGATATTAAAAGGCAACTGTTGAATATAAAATAAATTATCAAGCAAAATGCCTCTAAAAATAGTTTTCAAGAAACATTAATCGTATATCAAGTGTCAAAAAAATTCAAAGGTGAAAACCTCAGTAAAATAGATTACCTCATCCATTACAAGCATTTGACAATTTTTCAAAATGCAAACACCTTTCTTCGCAAGATCCAGAATTCTTCCAGGAGTACCAACAAGTAAATGCACTGGTTGATATAAACGCATAATGTCATCCTTTAAACTTGTGCCACCAGTAGTAACCATTACTTGAATTTTCAAATGCTTCCCAAGCTCTTTGCATACTTGTGAAGTCTGAAGAGCCAACTCTCGGGTTGGCACAAGAATAACAACTGCATGTGAATCCAAAGAAAAATTATACATTTGACTCATACATGCAATACAAATTGAAAAAAATTACATTGTAATTGCAAATGCAGCCATGCAATCATTTTGCTTCATATATGCCATATGGACAAGACAGAAATAAAGATAGCAGTGGAGCAACCAAAAAACATCCCAACCCTGATTGTCTTCCACAGAAACTAATAAAAGGCTAACTTAGTTTGACATGCAATCAAAGCTTTACTACAGTTATTATACCAGGATACCATTAAAAAACCCAGGAAAATATTAAATAGTCACATAAAAGGGATTGCACACCTTGAATAACATTGTTATCTTGGTCAATTTTTTCCAAAGCAGGAATGCAAAAGGCAGCTGTCTTTCCAGTCCCATTTTTAGCTCTAGCAAGAATATCACTACCTGTAAGAGCAATGGGTATGCTCTCTTCTTGAATAGGAGATGGTCTTTCAAATCCTTTCTCATAAATTCCCATTAGAAGCTCACGCTTCAAAAAGTAGTCCTCAAACTCATTTCCTTTTGTGGCCGTCACATCCTAAAAAGGACATTGAAAACTCAAATCAACAGTCAAGTGAACTAAACAAGACTAAACTGACAGATAAATTAAATGCATACACAAACGCATTTTATTTTCACAACCGCTGACATGGACTATATATATACTATAACAGTTGGAAGCAGAAAGATGACTGATCAAAAGATGAACACTTCTAGAACAGGAACCTGACAGCAGTAGAATATTTTTATATATTTCGATTTCATACATATTTCTTAGCTTTCTATTTTAAGTTAACTAGGAGACTAATTGATGCTTTAGGATACTGTGTTATCTTTATTTTTTATCTAGGAGAGACTACTATGACAACACAATAAAAATCTCTCTAACAAGCTTCTAGATAGGTGTATCTCTTTGTATTAAGAGCCACTCTTACCACCACAAACCATCATCATCCCCATGACTAGATCCTGGAATTTAGACCTTAACAACAGTACAAAGATTGCAAAACCACCATCTCAAATGATAAAAGTCAATATTTCCAATCACAAGATGAAAGAAAGTAGAATACAGATTTACAGCATCATACCTCGGTTTTGTAGCGAGTATCTTGTGGTGGTAATTTTAGGGTTGCTTTCCAATCCTGAGAACTAAAAATGGAATAAAAAGGAGAAAAAGAAACCCATTAATTATAGGTCTTAAAATCAAAGCACCAGTAAGAGAAGTTGCAAAATACACGAATCACAGAATCATGACACAACACAAAAAAGATTACTACAAGCAAAATTTAGAACTTGCAACTCAAATGCTTGCCGCAAAACACAACAACAATATGAAACACAGGAACTCCACAAATAAAACGATACTAAACTGAACAAGTCCATTCCACCGACCACAAAATTCAATAAACAAAACCAATTCAATTCATCGACATCTCTAAAAAACACAATTCCCAGCAACATTCCCAACAAATATCCAAGCAAACAACCAAAAGAAAACTAAACACACAAATAAAAAGAAAATGAGTAAAGATGATTGGAACCTGGGATGAGCAGGCTCGGGCTGAACAGTCTTTTCGACCTCATCAAGGGCGGAATCATTGGAAGGAGCGGCAGGTAAGTGATTCCTCCTCAACCACTGATGTTGCTGAAACTGCTGTTGTTGCTGCATCATGTTTCTTTGAACATACTGTTGTTGCGGAACCCGAGACTGAAAACTAGGGTTCATTCCTCCTCCTCTTCCCGCTCCCATCCCCGGTGGCGGATACCTTCCTCCTCCTCTTTGCATTTTTTCCCAAAACAAACCCTAAATCGAACTAACTAACTACCTCACCTTTTTACAAAACCCCAATTGCCCTAACCCTCAAATTCAAATCTCTATCGAACCAAAAGTATAATAAATTAAACAAAACGACACCGTTGTAATTTCTTGGAGCAGATCTGGAGTAAGTGAATACGTTATAGGTTGGCTGTCTGCTTTGTGTATAGAAATGGTGGAGAGAAGGTGTAGAGGGTGCGTTTATAGTGGTGAGAGAGGAGAGCGGTAGAAAAACGAAGAGAGAGAAGACATGGCAGTTTTGAGGATTAACTGCCTCTCTCTAACACCTAGGGCTTCTATTTTCCTTTCTTTTTTCCGCTTTTCGTCCTCGTTTTTCTTTTTTATTCACTAATTCGCCCTTTTTCTTCTTTCCTTTTCGATTTTCCCTTTTTAGCCAAACAATACTCTCATACATAATTTACAACACATAACATGTTTTTGCATTATAAAAAGCAGAGAGAATTGCAACCAATTTTAAAATCGTATTTACATGTGAAACTGTGCTAAATGTCATAACCATCATTGATGCTCTTAATTTTCGATTGGATTTAGGGGTGATTAGAGGTGTTAAAAGGGCTCGAACTGCCGGGTCCGGGCCCAACCCGCCGGGTCATGGTTCGGGAAAGTCTTGACCCGGAACCGGCCCATGTAAGGGACGGTTCTGGCCGGGCCGGTTACTGGTTCGGGTCCGGACCTCTTTTTTACACTTTTACTTAAACTTGTATTTTTTTCATTGTTTTTTTTTAATTTCTCGTTTAAATTTTTTTGGAAAAAAAGAGGACGGTACCTCTATATTTTATTAATTTCTCTCACTTATGGCGGAGGAATACCGTGGTTACATAAAATAAATGAACAAAAAAAGAACAAAAACAATGAAAAAATACAAGTCTAAGTAAAAGTGTAAAACTAATCTAATCCGTTGCGGAAGATGCCGCACTAGTAGCGCCGGTCATTCCTTCTCCCTCATCGTTATCCGAAGAAGAAATTTGCAAACTTAGGAGCTCTTGTGTCCTATCTATGGCTCTAGACCAATCGTCAACACATACTTGAGCTTTGAGCGAAGTAGGACTCAATTTGGACCTCTTCTTATCCAATATATGTCTTCCCTTGCTAAAAATTTGGACTCAATTTGTGATTTATATAATTTTAACATACTATTTTTCACTTGATATCTTGAAAATGGTTTAAAAGCGGGTTGAGCACATTTTTGCATCCATTTTTTAAATCCTAATTTTTGCGAAAAATTAAAAGACAAGTGATCAACACTAATAAATTCACCAAAACTACTTAATGAAGATTCATTATCATAACGAAATAAAGAGGGTTGAGAGGAAGAACCCGCAAACCCACTAATTTGGGTTTGTCCCACATCCATTTCGACTTTATCTGGGCGGCAACTCTTTAAATGTCTCCTAAACGTCTCATATCCTCCTCCATGCTTGAACGCATATTCCTTCCTGCAATAATTACAGGTAACACCAAATAAGTTAGGATCGTTGCCTTCTTTAGGTTTTTTCAAAAAATGAATTCTAAAAATATCGAAAGAAAGAACTCGGGCGGTATTTCTTTCTTCTCCCCCCTCATTTTGTGTTTCTTGGGAGGGAGAAAAATTTTGCTCGAAATCGCTCCCCTTGAAGACATTTTGATTTTGCTCGTTCGACATTTTCGAAAAAAATTATATGAAAAAAAATATACGAAATAAGCGTATCGGTGATTGTGAATATTTTAGAGAGATTTTGCAAGCAAGATGGCAAGATTGTGTGAGAGAGAAAGTGAAAATAATGTTGAAAATGATGGGGTATTTATAGATATGATAAATAAATAAAATGAAAAAAA
>CANYCX011592115.1:0-18105 GCA_948193385.1 Breynia disticha f. nivosa | reverse complement strand
GGGGTGGGCACGACACCGCGTACTTCACCTCCACACCGCGTAGTCTGGTTGACCCCGCGTTCTGACCTGTCCAGATTGGAAAAAATTGAGAATTTTAATTCTTAAGTATATTAAATAAGTATAATTTATAAAAATCGAGTTTATAATCTTATTTAGCATTATGAATATATGTATAATTTGAAATAAAATGCTATAATTATTTTATATGAACCTGATTTGAAAGATAAAAGTTTTGAATTTTATTATTATTTATGTTTGACATGTTATGACGTATACGAATTGTATTTTGACGAAAAATGGAAAGTTGGCCTGTTATGGCATTGTTGTTTACTGAGTTTTATAACTCACACATATTATTATGTCTGTCTCGCTCGGCAGATAAAAGACGTTAGGTTTCTTGTGGCTCAAGTTAGTGCGTATTTGTGCGTATATCGAAGGTGGGTAGTGCATGGTGTATCAAATTTTCCCTGTACATGATAAGTATACATAGTGCATTGTATTTTTGAAAGGTTATGATTATGTAAAAGCTTTCCGGTGTTGAATGATTTCGTAATCTTTAATGTATTGTATAAATTGATGATGTATTTGGGTTTTGGGTTTGCTTAAACTCTGTAAACCGGTTTGACGAAATGAAGTGTGAGTTTTTAATTGAAATGAATTAAATTTTATTCCTCTGATATTATTTACTTTAATTTTATTTTTAAATTATATTTTTCTATAAATACAAATGACGTTTGAGTTTGGATATCATTTCTTGGGGAAATTAATAAATATATTATAAAATGGTATCCGAATTTGGGCGTCATAGGAAGACTTTGAAGCAACCTCTGCAAAAAATGAAAGATGCGAGATTACAAGTAAAGATCCTTTGGAGGAAACAAACTTGGGGACAAAAGCAGAATTAAAGATTACCTAAATCAGTGACTTGTTTCAACCAAACCTGGCAAAAAGATTGCAGGGTTACTACATTCATTCAGAGATGTCATGTAAATAAAATAAAAGTGGGCATTTCACCACTACAATCATTCAGGCATCCTATAATAAAACAAAGTAGGCTTCTGGCCACTATAAGCATTCAAACAAATTGTAATAAAAGAAAGTAGGCCTCTGGCCACTACAATCATACAACTAACCTATGAGAAATATAGGTAGGCCTCTAGCTACCATAAAAGTCACACATCCTGCAAAAAAGGTAGGCCTCTGACCACCACAATTATTTAAGTAAATTCAATAAAGGAATAAGCCCCTGGCCATTTCAGTCAAGTAAAAATAGTTTCAGTTTAGGCCTTTGACAACCATCTTTGTTCAAGAAACCTGCACAAAAATAGGCCTATGGCCATTTCAAGCATTCCAAACATGTAGACAAGTTACAGTAAAAAGGCCTCTGGCCGTTTTATATATTCTAGTACCTGTGGCAAAATTGGTCTTTGGCCATTCTAAGCATTCAAACAACCTGTGATAAAATAAGCATCTGGCCACTGTAAACATGCAGATAAGTTATAGTAAAGCAGGCCCTGGTTATTTTAATTACCCCAATATCTGTAATAAAATTGGCCTCTGGCCATTTTAAGCATTCCAAAAAGTATCAAGATGGACTTCTGGTCATTACAAACATTCAAGAAAATTACAGTAAGGAGAAGTAGGCCTTTGGCCATTTTAATTCACTGAACACCTTCATACAAAATATGCCTTTGGCCATTATAAAATATCTCATAAGAAATAGGTCTTTGGCCATCTCAAACATCTCAACACCTATGACAAAATTGGCCTATGGCCATGTCAAAGAAAAAAAAAAGTAATAGACCACTGCAATCACATAAGTAGTTGGCCTCAGGCTATTATATTCATTTTAAAGTCCATAAGAAAAAAAGGTGTGTTATTGAAAACATCCATACACATCTACAAAGTTGGCCATTGGGCACTACATCATAATATTAATCTAACAAATGTACAAATAAGCCAATGACTTTTGCCCATAGTTGGGGCTATGGCATCCTGTAAGGTGAAAAATGAGTTAACACAGACGTAGGAAAAACATTCAAAATGGTCCACAAAGAAAAAATACTTAGGCAAGGACCATGGCCAAACCAATGAAAGAAATGTCCCTGGGAGGTTGCCCAAAATCTGTCAAAAGCTAAAAGAAGGAAGTAACCAATTCTATAAAAATTTTGGCAGAGTTTCCTTGCGATGGACTAACCAAAACTGCATAAAACTCAAAATTCAAGCAAACCAATATCTTATATACCTTATCTAATCATAAAAAATGTATAGAGATTCTTCGTAGACTCTCTACAATAATATCTCAATAATTCCACAGAGCCACAATAATGTAAGCATGGCCTTTGGCCGGCAAAAAAGCTAAGGGCAAGTGCGAAACTTACTTGGGATTTCTCGTTGGCATGGAGGATGGTTATCGATGGGTTGATGACAAGAAGAGTGATGCTAGTTTAGCGTGTTTTAGGAATTTTTCGGTGTGGGTTAGTGATTCTAGTGTTCAAGAGGTGGATATGGTTGATGGCTTTTGTGGATTAGGATGTTTAGAGAGTGGTAAAATATTGTTGTTTAGATTTAGAGGTTGAAGTTTAAGTTTTGGGGCATGAGTTTTAAATTGGAGGTTTTTTTGTTGAAGGAGCATGAGTTGTGAAATGTGAGAAGTGGCTTTATGCAGGAAGTTCAATTTTACATGAAAGAATTCATGGGTAAGTTACAGGAAATGGATTTCTAACTTGGTTTGGTTGTTATGGAATAAATGGATATATAGTTTTGCTCTTGGAATTTAAAATGGAAGTGTTGCATTGCAGTTGGAAGTTAGTCGAAGAAATGAGCGTAGTTTGAAAGTCGGGTTGGATTAGGGATAGAAGTGGGTACCTTACAATAGGGTACCCACGGGTATCCGACCTGTTTATCACTATCCAAATTCGGTATAAACGGGTTTGGGATGGGTACGGGTATTGAAATAAATACCCGTCGCGGGTTTGGGTCGGGTTCGAGTTTACTCCCTCGGGTACCCTAAACCCAAACCCGCTTATATAAATAGGTACGGGTAGCGGGTACCCGATCTTAATAAATCATTAAAATATATTAAATATTATAATTTATAATTAAATATAAAGATTTTATTCATATGTTTATTTTAAATAAATTCAATAATTAATAAATATTTATTTTTATTAATGTACTTTATTTAATAAAATATTTTTTTATATTTTGTAATTATTTAATAATCTAATCGGGTATTTAAAAGGGTACGGGTACCCACGGGTAATTTTAAAAGGGTTTGGGACGGATACAGGTAATGTATAAACGGGTTCGGGGCGAGTACGGGTACCCACGGGTAATTTTAAAAGGGTTTGAGACGGATACAGGTAATGTATAAACGGGTTCGGGGCGAGTATGGGTTTGGGTTCAAGTAGTACGATTTTCGTGGGTACCCGACTCGTTTACATCCCTAGGTTGGATGGTTGTTGCTGGGTGTTTTTCTAAATATTCAAGTGTTAAAAGTAATTTAGGTGGGTTTATTGTAAGAGATGAGCCCAATTTTTTATTTGTTGGAGTTTTCATGGTGTAGTGTAAATTAAAACATCATTTAAGCTTAAATACTTTAGCTTTTTGGTGTATGAGACAATTATTTACACAAAAAATAATTATGGTTTTCGAGCCAAATTAAGCAGACTAGCCCAGTAATTGACATAGATTTTTTAATTCATTACGGCATGTGTGACAGAAAATATCATGGTGTTAATTCGACAAAAAATGAAATAAATCAAATATTTTGAGGATATTGATTTACCATGCAAAGCAATAAAATTAATCTAGTAGAATATTTGATTATTTATCAAAGGCCAAGCCACTACAAATACATGAGAAGCTAGCATACAGGGCATCATCAACACTATGCTTTTTACGTTACTTCTTTGCAGCCATCGACAACCTTTTATTTTCGCATATTTCTCGCATTTTATTGTCATTTTCCTTTAACTTTCTTGTTATTAATTGTTGTCATTGACAATTTGAGTCCATTGAGTCAAGGAGGCTTGGGAAAAGATCGTACTATTTTCTCATTAGCAATCATTTGATTAAAGATTCAGATTTTCGCGAGTTTTATTTATTTCTAGAGAGGAAAACTAAAAATTCCTGGCACATTTCTGTATATTCACAGTTAGAAAGGACGACGTTTATTCGTCTTTCTCAAAAAGAGGCAAACAGATTCTTTTCAGACGAGATATTCGATTCAGTTCGAAAATCTCCAAGACCCATGTTCAGTCCCACTGTTAAATGCTTTAAAAAGAGTGGGAAGTAACTTCATTTTGAATAGATGACCATCAATATTAATGGAACTCATAAATAGATATCCAAATAGCCTAAATTGAATGGATTTAAAGAATATACGTACATCATACTTCACTCAAAACCTGCCTTAACAACCGTAACTTGCTTCTCTTTCTCAAAAAGCTATAATAGTTGACTTAAATCTCTTTTCCTAATTCCCTACGTAATTTCATCACTTATTTTAATGGATTCTCACTTGACTTTTAGCTGTTTTTGTATGTTCTTAACAAATGACCATTTAAATTTTCTTTTTTTTAAAAAAAAATATAGAAAAAAAATAAAGCACAAGCATAAAAAATAGCCGTTGTTCCAATCATACTCAAAATTTAAGTTGCCGCTGTGGCTACGTACCAAATGAAATGCATAATTTGGTGTTGACTTGGAGATTTAACCGAACACTAAATTTGGACCATACGACAAGTGCACTCTAAAATTTAGGTACGCTCGGTTCGTTTACACTCCTAAATTTCGTTGATGGTCGGAAAAGGGCTAGCAATGAGTAATGGTGTCTGGAAATTTAAATGCTTAAAATGATATTGCATATGTATTGTATTGTTAATGCTTCATCCATTTTAAAACAACTAAACAAAACTCATATTATTCGTGTTGTCCATAGGACAAGTCACTAAACCAAATCAGAATATGTGGATCAGTTGAGTTTGGGGAGAGGGGTGAGAAATGCACTGTAAGAGAAACTGCAGTTTCTTAGGATGGTGCCAACCTAAAGTTTTGGTTCCTTTCCAGTATTTGCAGCATAATTCATTGTAGGAAGTTCCTTTATGTATAGCTGAAAAGCACATAATAATTTGGCCCTAATTATGATTTATTTATTAATTAAAATGCTTATCTTTTTTCTTTCCTTTGAACGGCAATCACCATCACAAGAAGTCTCAGTAAATAAATAAAGACACATGTGGTGTTGTCCATAAGACAAGTCACAGGAAGAATGTGGATGGGTCGTGAGAAACGCACTCAAAGAGAAAGTGCACTTTCTTTAGTGCGTCCCAACCTCCCCACTTTTCTCAGCATGCCAACTTAGAATACAAAACCTCGTAAACAAACAAAACCAACATTAAACAAATTCAACTATTATAATTTAGCCTTGCTGAATCAATATGGCCTTCAACAGCAAATCCAGAAAACCATCTTCCTCTTCATCTAGTCTGTGCACAACTCTCTTCTTCATTGTTCTTTTCACTATACCTGCGCTTTTTCTCCTTCGCACACCTACCACTTCGATCTGTACCACCTTAGCTTCCCATGCCAATAAGCAATGGTCCGGTGATCTCCGAACCGCGGAGTTTTCCTGGAATCGGCTCTCCTTTCTTGACAATTTGTCTCCAAAAAGTAAGCTTAAAATTGCAGTGTTTTCACGAAAATGGCCTATTGGTACCACTCCTGGTGGAATGGAACGCCACGCGTTCACACTGCATACCGAACTAGCCCGTCGGGGTCACCAAATACATATATTTACCTCCCCAGTAGAGGAAACCAGTCCATCTGTAGGATCTCACGATGAGATTTCACCCTCTCCGCAGCTCCATTTCCATGAAGGCGAGCCCGGGAAGTGGCGATATAACAAGGCGTGGGAGCAGTTTGAGGAGGAGAACTTACAAGAGAAATTTGACGTTGTTCACTCGGAGAGTGTCGCACTTCCTCACTGGTTGGCTCGGAACGTTCCTAACCTTGCTGTTTCGTGGCATGGTATAGCTCTTGAGAGCTTACACTCCGATATCTACCAAGATTTAACGAGAAAACCATCCGAGCAAATATCTCCATCCTTCAACAACAGTCTACAAGGAGTAATTCCTAAAGTACTTAACGAGATAAGGTTTTTCCACAACTACAAACACCATGTTGCAATAAGTGACAGCTGCGGGGAGATGCTAAGAGATGTGTACCAAATTCCAAGTGAAAGAGTCCACGTGATCGTTAACGGCGTCAACGAACATGATTTTGGAGAGGATAAGAGATTAGGGAGCGAATTCAGGTTAAAAATAGGTGTCCCATCTAACGCAACTTTAGTTCTTGGAGTAGCTGGAAGATTAGTGAAAGATAAGGGACACCCTTTATTATTCGAAGCCATTTCGAACCTGAAAACAAAGTACCCTAATGTTTACTTAGTTGTGGCAGGCTCTGGTCCATGGCAACAAAGATACACAGACTTAGGGCATCAAGTTATAGTACTGGGTTCTATGAATCCATCCCAATTGAAAGCATTCTACAATTCTATAGACATTTTTGTGAACCCAACACTTAGGCCACAAGGACTCGATTTAACACTTATGGAGGCGATGATGAGCGGAAAACCAGTCATGGCCTCAAGATTTCCTAGCATTAAAGGTACAATTGTTGTTAATAATGAGTTCGGATTTATGTTTGCTCCCAACGTGGAATCGTTGTCGGAGGTATTGGAGGAGGTAGTAATGGAAGGACCAAAGAGGTTGGGTGAGAGAGGGAAAGCATGCAGAGAATACGCTGCGTCAATGTTTACTGCCCGCAAGATGGCTCTCGCATATGAGAGGCTGTTTCTCTGTATCAAAAATCAAACCTTTTGCTCATATCCTTAGCTCTATATATTTGGTCTATGGTATTTCATTTTTTTTTCACTATTGCATACTCCATTACTAATTAATTTATTCTCCTTCTTGATTCTAAATTAATTTCTTTCTTTTTTAGATAAGTATTTCTTTGTTTCAGCTTTATTTTATTAAGTAGGTTAAAGCATTCCCAACAAATTCTTTATGTTATCTCACTTCTTTTTCAACCAATCTATAAACAAAAATAATGTTTTCAATAAATTTTTCATTTCACTCTCTTAGTTTATTTTTACGAGCACGTACATTCACTTGTTAGTCATAAAGTAATTCTTAATTAAAGAGTCAAATATAACTTAAATTATCAAGAATTTAATTAAATTAAAAAAAATAATTAATAAAATAAAGTGTATATCAAAAAGGCTTTTGACAATACTTTTATATCAAATTGAGTAACATGTTCAAAGAATATCAGTAGGACTTGTATTTCAGTCTCAATTATGTTAAAAGAATATTTGTTTGGAACTTTTTGGTTGGACATCAGTTTTTTTTCGGTGTAAAACCATTCATGCTTCATTTGCGACTCTCATTTTATGTAGTCGAAGATACATATACTATATAAAATCATGTCGTTTTTTGTTACGTCATATTTGAAAGCATGTGCAATGTAATTAAATAAGAAGAACACGACTTATTTGTCCTTGATACAACAGAAAATAATTTACACCAAGAGCCAATTTCACTTCTTCCTTTTACAGGTTCGTCCTGGATGAATTTCTTACGAATATACGTGAGTATACTAAGTACGGGCTTTATACGTCTCTCTATCGTGTGTTATTTAGTATACTGTGTCAAGAAGAATCTTTTAAGTCCCTCCCTCTATTTTATTTAGTAGAGAATGGAAGTAAATGAAATAGAATGGTTAAGTGAGGTAGTTTTTGGTGCTTTTATAAATAAATTTACAAAGTCTATTTTGCCCTTCAATTTTACTCTTTATTATGAGTGGGCCCCAACAACTCTCACTGGTACATCATAAGACACTATCTCACAATATGTAGTGTCATCACTTTTGCACTAAATATATATCGGCGAGATCGGGCGATCAGTTAACGATTGAGGTTTGCTCTTTGAAGCATGTCACTTTTGTTTGGACTCCGGTTTAACGTGACTTTCCCTAGTTCAATTCTGTGATCACTAGTTTTCGTCTTATTTTGATCTCACAAAAACATTTATATGCACTTCTACCTTTTCCTAGAAAAAAATAGTGAGTTTAAGTATAATATGTTCCTCAAGTGACATGTTATTAAAAAGAATTTCCTCCTTTTAAATAAATTTTCACCACATGCTTAATGTTTAATTGATAAGTCATTATCTACCCGTTCATTGCTAATGTAGACTTATTTAGGGTTCTTATCAAATTAATCAATTAAACATATACTTCCTGTTATTTAAAAGAGTCTTAAGGGTGAATTAGAGCTGTCATCTCTATATGGGTCTCACATTAGAAAAGTTGAGATCAATTTTATTTTCTTACCATCCCATGGTCGACTTATACACATATTACACAAAAATGCCATAGTGTTCAATCCAATTATGATGTATGTTTCATTTAACACTATGTGAAAGCAATAGTTACCTAATGTTCCAATGTACTGTTACTTTTGTCCTCTTTTAAGTTTTATACCAGACAACTTTCGGTAAATACAGAGTGATGATTGCTCTTACTTATCCATCTTACATTCTTACATATGAAAGCACAATTCATATTAAGCATTATGTAAGACTCATTTTCACAATCATAATTTTCGAATAAATATCAACTTTGAATAACCATTTATCTTTTGAAATTGGCTTTTCATAAAGTAAACCAAATAAGAAAGAAGATGATATAATTAATACATGCATTTACTAAAAAACTCAGCCCAAATCTATTTTCAAATAAATACATGTGAAAGCTGTAACAAGGTTTGAAATACAAACCAAAAAGCATGTAAACATATATACCAATATGTACAAATCCAAAATCTAAAATTTCAAAATCTAGGAGCCAAGACATCGTAATCTCGTATCGCTCTGCTCTCAGCTCACGGTAGGTATCAGAGTCTGGCAGCTATCTACGATCTGCACATTATCACAAGTCATACGTATGTGAGTATTTTCAATACTCAGTAAGTGCTTTCACGCACTTACCAAAGTAGTTAATGCATAAGTAATCGTTTCTTATTACGATTTAAGTACATTATGCAATAGGGATAATTGCCCTATTAATCTCTACTCAATTCTGTTTGTAGTTTCTGTTTTAAAATCTGAACAGTTATTTTTCCAGTTGGAACAATCGTGCCGTGTTGAGCACGGGGGTCTTGCTCATCATCTGCAAAGATCAGCTTTGGAATGAGCTCGTGGTTTTTAACACGGTCTCAGCACGATGGCGTGCTTATCAGCATGAGGGTCGTGCTGACTCTCGGAAATGAACATCTTACTTCCATTTTGAGGTAACTTTGCACAAATCAACTTTTAAGCAAGGCACAACATATCCTTACATTTCAAATACCAAAACTACAGTACTTTCACTCCATTTGAACACATAATCAAGCCAAACATACTTGCACACAAGCCATATCATGCATGTCTTAACCATTAGTACAAGCATTCATATGTGCTTAATCCCATAAGCTCAAACATTCACAACATCATCTTAACTCAGTAGCCAAAGACAACATTAACATATTACTTAAGTATTTTAACATCCATACCATTACATAGCATCCACAATAATGCTCAATCAAGTATGAATGAATTATGAAGTGCAAACGAATGCCAATGCAATTCACATTCAATATGCCCCAGAGTATTGCTTTTCTTTTCTTTTTCTTTTTCTTTTCTTTTCTTTCTCTTTTCTTTTTCATTTTTCCCTCGGACCAAGTTCAGAATCGAACCCAGTTTGGCATTGAGCTCTCGTTCGAAATATCCTCGGTCCTAGACCGACATCGAGATATCTCTCGAAATCCTCATCGGGCCTGGTCCGGCTATGAGATCTCTCTCGAAATCAATCACGGCCACGTGTTTCATACAATGCTAATGCGACACATGAATAAATCAAATGCATTCATTAAGGCCATTCAATCAAATGAATATAATGCATAATAGTATCAAATGTTAGCATACTCATTATCAAAGCAAGTAATCACATGCTTACATAAATATCAAAGTTCATAAGTACATAGCAAATATGAACATCAAAGGCCAGAACATAATCATGCCAATATCAGTACAATAATCTCAATCATGCTCATATAAGATCATTCCAAACAAAGGATCATAAGCCAAGCTTCCAATGTTCATAAGAACATAATACATATTCCAATCATTGTGACGCCAAATTTTACAAAACTCATTTTTGAATAAATGTTGAAATTCGCACTATATATATATATATATATTAAAGCATAAGTTATAGGAGAGGGAAATGAAAGCATAGTTTTACAAACATCAAAATGCCGACCAAGGTGACCATACACAATGTATCTCAAAATGCAGAAGCGAATAGAAACGGTTTACACGCTATGTTTGAAAAGCCCACAAATATCGTAAGGGTACAGGCGCATAAAAAAACATAGCAAAAGCTCGACCTTCAAAAGTATCACACCGCTAGCTCTACCAAAAAAGTTGTCCCGTATACCTGTCACTCTACACATATATACACAGAAGAATAAATGGTGAGTATATAGAAATACTCAGTAAGCGAATCCCTATAGTTATTATGTTGAATGGGCAGGGGAACCTTCGGCCCTCCACGGCCTAACCTCCACACAAAATATAATTCATTAAGTCCATTAATCGATAAACAAACCTAGTAAAATCACACAATTCATAACCATAACGTTTCAGCATTTAGCACAAGGGAAACTTCGGCCCATACGACCTAACCTCCCTCTTGGTTAGCTAATGTCATATCACATACTAACTTTTTGAGTGTTTTAAGTGTTAAGGAAGCCTTCTGAATCATTAAGATACTTTGGATATGCATTAGTATGTTATTCAGGTCAAAATCAAGGTTCTGGACACAATAACGTATGTTAATCTCTCTCTCTAGCGTACGTTATGCTTCATTGAAATTCCAGGTTATGATTAACGTATGTCACTAGTAGATTAACATATGTTTAGTCATGTTAATGTACGATATTTCATATAATAACGTACGTTAATTCAACTCTGCCGCATTCTGTCTGAATTTCTAAGTCCTTTCTTCATTTGTACATATTGCATACAACACTTAACATATCAGACACCTTCCTAATTACTTATGCATATTTTCCATACATAAAATCATATCAGTTGATCATTAAACACAAAATCAACACACTTTATCAGGATCAAATCACACCATTATACACATCAACCTTACCCATCATTTATCTATCCATAGTTCATACCTAGCATCACACTCCACATAACAACATCATCTATACATATGCAATAAGTCATTTAGCTTATGTTTATTTACCCCTTTAACATACCACAACACATCATGTTCAGTAATCAAACATCAACCACAGCTTAGCATACAAACATAATTTAGTTAGGTCAAGTTATCATTCGCATCATTACCATATTCATGAATGCTTATCCCCATTTCATCACAAAGCATACAAGCTCACATTATATCCCACCACTTATATAGTTCATCATATAAACATATAATCATATAACCCAACAAGAGTCCATATCATATCAACACAATTCATGCTCTTATCATAATAGTAAACCATTCACATTCATTTTTCACGCAACTGATATCATGTCATGATGTAATGAATGAATGCATATGTAGTGCTAATGCATTCTCAGGAAAGTGATTTGCTCTGAAGCCTTAAACACAGTCAGAGAGAGAGTCCACTCGATCTCTGCTGTCTCAAATCATGAGAGAGTCCACTCTCGTTGCGCATTGGCCACAAGGCCTTTGTTTTCATAATTTGTGAATTGGCCACGAGGTCCTCATTTCTTTTTTTCTCAAACTTGGGTAAAACCCCTTTTTATTCACAAACTTGGGCAATAACCACTTTTTAATCTGAAGGCATGAACATACAAATGCTCATGCAAATGCTCACAATGTGATGATTGAATGCCACTCATGCATTCCAAATCCATACACAATTCCTCATAAATGAATGCAAGTCATGCATTCTCAAGCCATGCATAATTTCCAAATCATACCATATACACTTAATGGTTACACATCATACATTCAATGTTCCCACATTATCATGAATATGCACATCCTTTCACACGACCATCTCGTAGCATCAACCATCACATAAATCATGAATAACCAAAGTCAAGCATTCATAATGATGCACATACATATTCATTATTCACTCAAAGAGGCATATAGCACACAAGTACATTGAGTTCCATTCAACACAATACAATTCATAGTAAGTTCCATTCATCCATACAATCTATCATAGTAGGTCATCTCACATCAAGCAATATCAGTCACTTTTTTACAATCCAACAATGAATAACGTATGTTACCCTGATGGTAACGTATGTTATTCCACATTAACGTACGTTATCTACACATATAACAGACGTTAATGCCCAACAGAAGCAATCTGTCCACACTTAGCTCAAATCTGGGACTTAGGCATTTTTCACACCATTCAAGCATACAAATCAAGAATTTAATCCTTTTAATTCAACCATTTCTTAACTCTTATAACAACAGAATATTCAATCAATTCAAAACACTTCCCAACTCAAGCACTTAACCAATTAAATTCACCACAACACATTTCCATACCATTTCCATAATTTTACATAAGCGAAATTCAAGCATACCATTCATTCTAACATACATTTTACATTATCACATGACAAATAACACGTTTAATACATTTACATAACCAAACAAAGATTAGCACATCCATAGCAAGTGTCAAGAACACTTACCTCGCACTTCAAGAACCGATTCATCGCCCGATCCTCGATTCGGGTTCCGAATGTCGATACCTACACCCATTTAATACCATTTAGTATCGTTTAACATACAATGTATATCATTTTACCATCCTATACGGGTTTTCCCCAAAATCCCCAAACTTCCCTAAAACCCTAATCTCTTAAATCTCACCAAATCTCATGTTTTAGGGTTACAAGTTTATTGAATCATAAACTACACTAAAAACCTATCAAAACCCTACCAAATGCATCTATTTTCCTTCACATTTTAGTTCAAGATTGAGGATTTTACCTTCTTTCCCGTCACTTTAAAACCTAGCAAGAGGAGGGATTGATGAGGGGTCAGATTCGTTGTTAATCCGATGGAATCTTGGTGTTTATTTGTAGGTTTGATGTTTGGGAATGCTTAGAAATGGTTTTGGAAGGTTGGGCGAGAGTTGGGAGGGTTTGAGAATGTTTTTTCCCCGAATGTGGCTATTCTCAGCCTTTTAATGACCCATCCAGACCCCGATAACGTACGTTATTTTGTACATTAACGTACGTTAACTAAAACTGAGTTCTGGGGAATCAGAGAAGTATAACGTAGGTTATTCTTCCCCACAATGTACGTTAATCCATTAGAAGGCATAATAACGTACGTTAATATGCCATTAACATACGTTAATAAGCTTTAGCCTGCACATTTGCCATTTGTCGACTCCCCTTTCGATCCCCGACCTATATATACTTATGTATACATATTCACAACTTATTTCAAACATTATGTCAACTTAATTAACATCAATTTACATTGAATTAGACCTTATTCAACACCCAAACATACATCATCTCATCCTTTAAATTTTCATTCAAGAATATGAACATTCGTTACTTTGGTTTCAACCACAACTCACACAACTTCCTCTGCACATGGAAGGAACCAAACAACACACACACATATTTCATTCCCATTCATAATCATTATTTCAATTTAAAATGGATGAATTTCTGGGGCGTTACAATCATAGACTCATTAAGAATCCATATCAACAAACTAATCAATCTCACATATGAGCATGTACATAAAATCACACATAAAGCCAGTCAAAGCATGTATCAATCAAAACCACCCAAGTTTATTTAAGACACATTTTAGCTATCATCTTAACTTATTTACATCATTCTCAAGTATGATTAACCATGCACATGCAAGACATACAATGGTTAGCGTAAACGACACTTACCTCAATAAATTCACGAAGTCGTGCTCGTGGCTCAACTCTGATCCAAGTTTCGTAAAGCTCCTCTTATACAAAAATAATCATACAAGGCTATCAATAACTAGTTTTATATATGAAAAATTCAATTATAGCCTCTAAACCACCACACTCTTGGATTCTTCCTTTACTTTCCAAATCAGCAATTCTTCTAATTCTAATCTTATCAAATTTTAAATGTTCTAATTCATCCACATGAGTTCAACTAACTCAAGTTCAGTTAACTATCATCATTCAACAGCTAAATCAATTTCCTTCCATCATTTCCAAAATTTCTCATAACCTAGAACTTATAAGCTTATTCAAAAATAAGTTAAGAATCTTTACCTTAGTTGGTTTATTACTTTAATTTTGCAAAGAATCAATTCCTTCTTGCTCTCAATCACTCCATCAAGTTTTCTAAGGTTTTCTTACAGGTTTTCTCTCGAATTTTCAACTCTACTCGTTCTTTGTTCAATAAAATAGTGTTAACCGTTCTTTTTAAACATTTCCAGTCGACACGACCTGCGGCACGGGTCGTGCTCCAAGTTATGTCGTGCATTTCAGGCACAGTTCCAAGTGCACGAGATCGTTTTGTATTTTCAGCAATGATGAGCATGACTACTAGCACGGTAGTGCTCCAGCCCGTTCTAATCTACTATTTTCAGTGCTTTTTTTATTTTTCATTCCCACTCATTTTTGTTTTAATCTATTTTTCATATAGATTAATTCTATCATTTTCCAGGGCGTTAAACATTCTATCTCTGTCAGTAGATAGATTACGCCAACATACTAAACTATACTTTATAGTTCTTACATATACTGTTATATGTCCACAGACATATGCCACGCTAACACTCAAGAAATAAATTTCTTCGACATGAGATTTTTACCAACAAATGGATCTGCTTTTAAAATCTCTCGTGGTCTTATCAATGAACTATAAATTCATAATTCCTCGTGCAATATTAAGTCCCCACAACTTAAAAAATGATAATTGATTTTAATTAACTTCCTTAAGCTATTGATTATGAACATCTTCTTAGATTTTCATATATCTTTAAGGTAGTTGAACCTTAGATAGTACATAAGCCAGTCTTTCTAAACTTCACTTTGTATGATAGTTCTAACTATCTATACATGAAAATTATTTCTTACTTCTTGCCTCTTCAGTTTAAATAAGAATAGAGCAATTTATTTTCATCGTAGATCCTTTTAACATTAAAATCCACACATTTTAATGCTTCACAAGTATCTTTCATTCTACTTCCTCTAACCTTACTCATTGATTAGTATTATCTAGCTATAACTAACATTTTTAGCCTAGTAGAACTCTTCTATTGTACAAAACAAGCTTCATAACTCTTACTACAAGTCGCTCTTGTACTTAACAAGGTTCTAACTTGTGAAACAAGTTATACTCTTATACTCAACGAGATGTACTATATATATATGGACTACCATAGGGTAATACTTAACTACCTTCTCTATGTCATCATTAATGGATACAAATTTATTATTAAGAAATTAATTCTAAAAAATAAATCTTTCTTGAAATCTCATGTTCAAGACCAAATTATTTTTCATTCAAACCACAGTAAATTAGTCAAATCTAGATATATGTGTATCACTTACACACAAATTAGAATGACAAAATTCATCTCAAAATATATATGATACAAACCTACTTTTAATGTGCTAACTATGACACTAATCTACCCTCACTCTCACATGGTGGCATAGAAAAATATTGATAATCTAACATGCTCAGCTTTGGCATGACGCACTCTTCGATATTCGATGCCTTGACAAGTTGTTAAATTAGGGAGGTATTTGCTTGACTTACTATTTTTGGGTTTAATTTCATTTTAAATTAAACTTAGTATGACAAACATAAATTTGAAATTCATTGCATTCATTCAATATATCTAGAATGTATATTCTAAGGAAGAAAAATAAATGTGCAACGCCAATGATCCTAAATTAGATCCTATACTATTATATAGTATACTCTTCAGGCTTCAAGTCCACCTTCAAGTGGGCTCTGGATTAGGCCTCCATGTCTGGCCCCTCTTCCTTTTGTGTTCACTACAAGATTTTGTATAATTAGCGTCCAAAATTTAGCGTCCAAAAAAATTGGACGCTAAATTCACCAAATTAGCGTCCACGTGGACGCTAATTATTTAGCATCCATATGGATGCTAATTAAGCATCAATTTGGACGCAAAGTTTTTCGACGACACGAATAGTAATGCGAGAAGTTTTGGCGCGTATTTTAGCATCCACGTGGACGCTAAATTAGTGTCAACGTGGATGCTAATTTCTTGATTCTATCTACAGTGTAGCGGGAAAATATACTGCCAAAATTAATGTCCACGTGGACGCTAAATTGGCGAGAATTTTTCTCGCCAAAATTGCCTATAAATATGTTATGAGCCTTCTTTGAAATGAATACCCTAAACATTTACTAAAATTTAGTAATTGATAGTTTTAGAAGGAAAAAAAGACGAAAACATTGGAACATTGGAGCATTTTGTTTGTGGAAAGTATTAACAGATGCAACTGTAAGTTTTAATTTGATGAAAGTTTTATTTTTTTTAAAATGATTTAATTCTTATTTAGTTGTATGTCATTTATTAATGGGTAATTTGTATGGATATTCATATTAAGTAAGAGAAAATGCGTGAGTGGATGTATGTACGTACTATAGATGGTTATTTGAACAATGAGTTCATTGTCGGCATTGAACAATCCATGTAGTTATGCATGTCGAATGATACGTTTGATGCAATTAATTCGTTAGTATGTGTCCTTGTAAGAGATGTCAAAATAGGAGATTTTTTATTCGAGAAAAGTGAAAGAACATATTCTTTATCGGGGGTTTGTAAACAATTACTATTGGTGGAATGCACATGGAGAAACTGAAAAAATGTTTAATGCATTATTAAGCGAGTCACGAGAACGCATAGGCGGTAGCAGTAGTAGTACGTATGATGTTAACCGAATAAATTATAATGTTGATGATGGTTTGACTTTTTGGGCAGAACAATTTGGGATGAATATGGAACAGATGGTGTACGATGGTTTTGGTGTTCATCCTAACATGGATATTCATTATAATTACCAAAATGATGTAGAAGAAGTTCTGAATGTTCAACACATGCCAGGGCCCCTAAATTCAGAAGCTCAACGTATGTATGATATGTTAGAATTTGCTAATATGCCATTATGGCCAGGATGCGATATAAGTCAACTAGCTACGAAGATAGAATTACTCAGCTTGAAATCCAAATTAAAAATAACAGAACGGGATATGACATGTTATCAGATTATACGAGACACATTTCTCATCCAGAGACAACGTTATCAGAGACATATTATGACACCAGTAAATTTGTTGAAGGATTAGGTTTTCTGTACGAAGTCATTGATTCTTACAAAAATAATTGCATGATTTTTTGGGGGCAAATGTAGAGAATGATTGTTGTCACATGTGTGGACATCCAAGGTGGAACAAAGGGAATGCTAAACTAATACCATATGCTCAGATATTCTATTTTCCAATCACAAAGAGGTTACAATGATTATTTGCATTAAAATCCACTGCTGGTCATATGCGATGACATGCAGAGCATGTATAGGAAGGAGTGATGAGACATCGCTCAGATGGCGAGGTATGAAAACATTTCAATCGTGTGCATGAAGATTTTGTTGCAGATTCTCAAAAAGTGATGTTAGGCTTGTGCACAGATGGTTTTAATCCATTTGGAGTTAGAAAGCGATCTATGTAAAGTGACGAGTTTAGGTTTTATGGATCAAAGTTCATTTCCGAGTTACATCGCTTAGGTAAGTTTCTTGAGAGTCTATTGATGGTGTTTGTATAATCAATTTTAAATGGGTGTTGTTATGATGAGGGTAATTGAAGTAAGAAAGAAGATAGTTAAGGGTTTTGAAAAGGAAATGTGTGAATTTGGATGATTAGGGTGTTTTGTTGGTATGTGACATTAAAGAATAGCTAAACAAACTTGTTTAGTATATTAATG
>CANYCX011591838.1:0-22502 GCA_948193385.1 Breynia disticha f. nivosa | reverse complement strand
CAAATTCAAACCAACCAAATTAAACATCAACTTATACTTTGTTCAACTTTCCATAATTCATACTTATAACCATAACACAAAATCAAGCCATCTCATTTTACATTCAACCCCTATAACACATATCATTTTCCTATAACCACAGATAACATTCTTAATTCATCACTCAAACTCGACACCATCATGCATATCCTTTTCATAATACATATGTTCTGTTCCTATTCATAATCATTATTTCAATTTGAAATGGACGAATTTCTGGGGCGTTACAGTTTGATTTACGTATTGATTATGATGGTTTGGAAGTGAGATGATTGTGGACTTATTATGGAGTATCGTATAAAGACATACATGCCTTTAGTTGCATATTAGATAAAGTTGTGAGATTAGTAAACCGCACATTGCTAGACCTTGAGTATTCGGTGAACATTGCATTGATAAATACGCTCAGCCTTGATTGTTCAGTGGACCTAATAGACATTCCAAGTGCTAGAATTTGAGCATTCAATGAGCATTGGAATGAGGAAGCCATGCTAGACTTTGAGCATTCTATATTGGCGTTGAGTTGATCAACCAATAAAAATAAAGCCCGAGCTTGATCGTTTGGTGGACGAGGCCAGACCTTGATTGTTTGATGTGCCTAATAGAAATTTGAATTGTTAAACTTTGAGCTTTCGATGAACATTGGAATGAGAATTCCATACTAGACTTTGAGCTTTGATTGAGCACTAACATTCAGTTGATCAACCAACTAAAAAGAGTACAATGTGATGAATACTAAAGCCCGACCTTGATTGTTCAGTGGGCGACGCCAAACCTTGATTGTTTGGTGGGCCTAATAAAAATTCTAATTGGTAGACTTTGAGCTTTTAGGGAGCATTAGAATGAGTAAGTCATGCTAGACTTTGAGCATTCGGTAAGTATTGGTGTTCGGTTGATCAACCAAACAAAAATAAAGCCCGACCTTGATTGTTTGGTGGGGGATGCCAGACCTTGATTGTTCGATGGGCCTAATAGATGTTCCAATGCTAGACTTTTGAGTATTCTATGAGCATTGGAAGGACAATGTCATGCTAGATTTCGAGCTTTCGATGAGTACTAGCATTCTTTGATCAAACAAATAAATTTGAGTTAAAATGGAAAGAGGAATAGAGCATAACATTAACATACTGCATGAGGCATTAATTGAGCCTTTTTATGTGATGTGAATAAATATGTATTTGCTAGATGCGTATGCATATTATGATTTACTATGATTTGCATGTGAATGAAATGTGGACTGCATCATGATTTACTGTGAGCCTAATGGGACTTACAACTCCTCTAATGTGCTTAATCTACGTTCTGTGATTCTGATGTCTAAGTGTTCAAAATAACGTACATTATCACCACGATCAACGTACATTAATCTAAGCTTCTCAGTAGCGTATGCTATTATCATGATTAACATACGTTACCTGCTTCAGGATAACATGTGTAATGTGCATGTGAAACACGACTTAAAGTACTGCAACGTGGGCCAATAACATACGTTATTCTCAAATAACGTACTTTACTAGCCTTGTCCCTTATACTTACGAAAATTTATGTTATAAATCAATAGGCTGAAATAGTGAGATGACCAGGTAGGTTGAGACTTTCCATATGGTAACAAGTAAGAAAAGTACAAAGAGTATAACTAAGTAGGTAACTGCACTGATTAATGAATGAGTATACACCTTAAGAAAAGCATAATGTACTTAAACAAGTAAAGAAGACAGGGAACTGAACTGAAATGTGTGTGCATGAAACTACAAGTGTATCAATGGTATACACATACTGAATTTTAGTATTCACAATTTGTGTTTGTAAATTGTGATTGTACAGAGAAGTGAAGTAATATCGTGGGATCTCGACATTATAGTCGGCGATTCACCTTTTTGGACTTCGTATTTTGATTGGAGAGCTTATAAATGTTTTTAGCAACTTTATATTTTTTGTTGACATGTAAACTCTAACCAAGTGGAGAATCTTTTCTTAATGAAAATGCATATGATTTGTATTTTGCTGGAAATGAGATTTTTATGCTTTTTGCATGTTTAACTTCATTTATTAAATGAACTTAATTATCATTGTGAATGCTTCTGCCGGTCATGATTTTAAGTTCTCTTTTATTGTGTTAGTTGTACAAACCGAGTTTTACAACCTTGATGCTTAAGTTTGTTTTGCGAAGAATTTATACCAAAAATTGTACATTATTTTTAATTAAATGGATTGTTTTTAGCTAAATGAAAATTTGTAAAACCATTTTTATTGGTTGCATGAGAATTGGTCGCATACCCCCTAGGAAATTCAGAACGTCATGCTTCCAGCTCGCACTACGTGTGCACTCTGATAAAGCAGATCCCTTTAAGTAAAAAACAGTTGGCTTTTAAACTTTCAATATCATAAAATAAGCGTTACGCTACGCATAAGATAAGATGTATTAGCAGCATTTGATCACGTCTAAGCTCATATATATATATTATTTAAACTCGTGAAGAATTGCATTAGAATGATAGGATTATCAACACCAACAGCTTGACAAGTACAACACGAAAAAGGAGTCGATCCATTAATCTCATCCCATTTCATTTTCAAGCTGGACTAATACCATCAAGCTACCATTAGCAGAAAGTTGATTTGGTTCTCTAACTTACCATTATTTCCTCCAAACTAATCTTTCAAATCCTCCCATAAGCATAAAAACAAGAACCAGTAAAGTCCTTTGCTTTAAATTCAAGATTTAACCGTAGAATCAACATTCAACCACTAAGAATAATAATATTCAGCAGGCAGTGTAATGAGGCCATTCATAAACCCTGACTTCAAGTTTGCTCCTAATCTAATCTTTAAATCACAGAACCATTACAAGTAAGTAATTACTAACGAGGATTACATAAGATCTGTGTATCTAAATATCATCTAAATGAGTAAAGTAATAAAAAAGAATGGAAAATATGGCATTACACTAAGCATCACTTCTAACCTCTCTCACTATAGTATTAATAGTGTTTTGTTGGTGACTCAAGTGTGCTAATAATCATCATCATCATATACACAACCACACACCACACCAAATGCTACCAACATTACAACAAGTTGTAAAAAAAATATAAGATGGGATAAATTATAATACACATTTTGCTAGCACTCTCACTGATATTAAATAGATAGATATGCAATATGCCGAAGCGAAAATAAGGCCTTAAAAGGGAAATGATGCAGTGATCGTCAAGGAAACCAGAAATTGAACAGTTTGCCTACACACTGGAGTTTCTCTCCTCCAAACTCAATTGTTAGTATTACATTACACCCAAACAAAATGGAAGATAAGTAATGAATCAATTTCCTACATTCATCTACCAATGGAGCTCCCTAATCGTATTCCCCACTTTATATCATATTATATATATATATATACACACACAGTATATAGCAGCAGCCTACAAGGTGCATTAACTACTTACCATTCAAATCACAAAGAGCTCCATAAAGAATATATCTTGTTTTTTCCTTCCTTCCATTCTCGCCTATTTACTCTCATACTTCAGTATCAACTTCCTTTTAGGTTTCCTGTTTTCTTGGTTCCATACACATAACTCTCTAACTTACAAAGAAAGCAAGGAGCATTACTTACATTTCTATCTTACAAAAGAATGCCCCCATTCAGCTTTCTTGCAAATCCTTCATTCTCGCGTCTCTTTCTAAACCATGCCGCTGTCAGTTTGATCGGTACCCCCTCTAGGAGCAAGTTCATCAGATGGTGGTGGAAATACAACAGGCAGAAACAAATCCAGACTTCAATGGCAGAGTGTCTCTCCGCAGTTTACCCACTGCACAAAGCTATCGGAATATTCTTCGAGAACATTTGAATTTTGTGAATTACCGTAAGATAGCTCTGTTCCAGTTTGCTGCCTCCCCTACAGAAATCAGACAATAAGCATAGGTCAAATTATGAAGCTACATTGCTTGGCTGATTTATGGAAAACTGGGCAACTTAAGGATGTTTCATCTTATTTTATTTTCTTATGACCCTTTTCTCCTTTTATTAGCAAATAAAACTAACACCGATTTAAACATTAACTAGTAAAATCAATCAGAAAGATTATCCGAAATAGGCTTATTGATTATAGATGAACTTCCATGACAGTGAAAATACCAAGCGACGGTATTAATCATTTTTCCTTAAACAACGACAGTAGCTTCTATTCGAATAAAAAAAGACTTCTACAAAATCAAGTAGACTGCGACTTCTACCAAGAACAAATCAGACTCTATCATTAATATGATATAAGAAAAGAATAACGCATGAGAGGGAAGTATCAACACTGACAACTAATCACACTGAGGAAACAACCCACTGACCAATTGCAGAAACCCAAATGGGAAAAATATGAAATCATTAATGCCGTAATATTTACCATGATGAATTCTTTTTACCTTAACTCCAAAATGGTAATCCACAACAAACTTCTGAATTTTAAGATGACATTATTCACTAGCTACTTGGCGCATATCATCTTTAATTCAAGATTGACTTGATTTCACTAATTCGCCTTGCGGAATAGAACAAATTTGACCTCCTATCCCTAAGAAGTGGCTGTCAATTCAAATCATATACACCACAAGTTCATTACTCCGTTTAGCTCCTCATTATCACGATGAAGGCAACCGCTTAATTTGAAAGACAAAATAATGAGTTTTGAAATAGGAAGTTCAGCTGGAACCATAAGATAGCCATTTGAATAGCTTTTGGAAGCTTTAGTGCTTTTAAAAAAACTGTGTAATCCAGATCAAGTCAAGCGTTTCTGAAACTTTTTTTCACCCGAGATGGGAGTAAAAAGAATCTTAAGTTTCCCCTAGTACTGGTACATGCTTGGGTGAGGATGTCCTCACCTACTGTTGGTGATAACGTCCTCATGACCATTAGCTTTTTGTAACTTTTAATCTTATTCATTCGTTTTTTCTGTAACTTTATGAATTTTGTTTAACTTATAACTAAAAAGTTACATGTTGTAACAAAGAAAAACAAAATGTTACAAATTTTCAACACTTTTTAACATTGATGAACAGAATTCTTATAAGTGTCCTCACCCAAGAATTTGCCCCCTAGTACTTCCAGTCAAGATACTTTCTAGACTGGATCAAACCATGATGCCAAATAAACATGAACACATTTCACATTTTTGGCCGAGATTGTACCCACTTGATGAATACTAGTCTGCACAGGTTTTACATGCAAGTATCTAAAAGGTACTGAAAAGAAAAGCAAAAAACAATTAAGTGCAGTCTAGGAACCTATTACATCCACTTCAGAGAAAAGTAGATAAGATTACTTTTACTTATCCCTTTAGATGAAGCAACTCCATGGCCCATAAGATGCTTGACACATGGCATTTTTCTCACAATGCCAGAAACACGGGTTTAATTGCTCATGCACTTTTACCTACTTCCTTGGATTTTCCCTCTTTTACACAAATGAGTAAGGCCATTTCTTTTATTTTTTGTACTCTAATAGAAATCGTGATCTTTTTTTTTTTTTTACAGTTGTGTATTTTATGTCATTTTTTTTTCTGTCAAGGAACTCTTGCCCACCCCTACGGCATCCCATTCTCAGGAACTAGAATCTGGGATTAAATCCATCAGTGACTCTCTACTGATTTCTATCAGCCAGATTCCATCAGCAATCGCCTTGTAATAAATGAGGAAAAAAAAACAATAGAAAGAGATGTGACCCAAAACAACGACACATTGCCTTTCGCAATTAATTTATGGATGATAGCATCCACCCAACGTACTACACTGGTCACTTTCTATATAAAATTACACTAGGAAGCCCAAACTGAGAACGCCAAATAGATTTAAGTGCATGCATCAACATCCTCATATTTACACATTTTAAATATACCAAGTCAAACCAAATAATCTATAAGAAGAGATATTTGTTATAAGATGGGTGCTAACCTTCATGCTTGATCCATATTCACTTGTGGATGGAGTTGTTTCCTCCATTATTCCGTTGATGACGTTCTCAGAAGAAAGACCAGCAATTGGAGAGTTCGTAAGAATAGATGATCTGCACATATAACCAGAAAAAGAAAATGATATTTCCACCAAACACTAATACAAATAACAACCTAGGGTTTAGTGACACACGCTTTATGATTTGACTATAAATACATTGTCATATATGCAAAAAGTTATTCAGCCTTCATTAACGTACAACTTATACGGCTTTGGAATAATACAAAATGATACTCGACTTTTTTCTTTATGGAAATTCATTTTTTGGCATTCTGATCGTTACAATGTTGCTAATTGCTTGATTCAGTCAAACTACCTTTCAAATGTCTCTTCTTCACATGAGTTCCCAGAGGAAGACAGCCAGTCTACATCAAGAAAGTTTGAGTAACTAAATGAATCTCCATGTTCAGAAACGTAACCATGATCATTTTCAAGAAACCGATCTCTTTGAACATCTTCAAAAAGCTGTTTGCAAGGCATCGATGGAGTATATCTACAAGACATACTAAATTTTTAGAATGCAACAGAATGAAAATGAGAAATTACTTAAACATCAGCATCGTTTTCAGGACAGAAAAAAGAGTTAAGACCATCCTCGAATAATTGACAAGTAATAACATGAGGAAAAAAATTGTTCCTTTCCTAGAGCATATAAAAAGAAAAGATTGACGAGCAATCAATTCTCTAGTGTGTTTCAAACAATTAGCATTTTCTCCTAGGGCATTTACCTCCCTTTTTTGTTCAATGAAAAAGTAAGGCATAATGTAGATAAAATGCCATAGAAAAGAACTACTGTATTGTTCTATAAATAATGATGTCACACAATCAACTATATTTCTAAAATATAAAAATGTAAACAATTTGAAGGTAGAATAATTATTTCAATAAATCAAACAAAAAAATACATAGTTGTCTCCAACCATTAAATTGTTCACTAACAAGGAAACCTTTAAAAATGTTGTCATTAGGACTTAATTTGATATAGTTGATAAAGAAGCTTAAAATTCCAACAACAATATACAAACACAATTGACAATAAGAAGCTAATTTTCCTTTGATCTTCCGGAGAATTATTCACGATTTCGCAACACTAGAAAACGGCTGCAGAAGAATACTAATATACAGCAAGAGAACAGTATTCATCCATAGAGCTATGAATTATATCAATCAATCAATAAATGTAATATAGAACACAGGTATGCAGTTAAGTTCTGTCAGTCATTTTCAATTTCAACTTACACAGGTGAGTAAATGAGGTCGTTTGGAAGCTATTTGATAAGTAAATAGTACCACCAACTATTTTAGATTTGCTCTCTTATCAAAATGAATATAGAAGTGACATCCAGCAGAACTACGGAGAGAAAAAAAATGAGAAAACTGACCTTGAATATGCAGCTATATCACTCTCACATGTTGATATTTCTGGTGATGACTCCGATAATATGTTGTGTTCTCTTTGCAATATTTTGGGCAAAGCTGAATTGCAAAATCCTTGCTGCTTGACATTTGTAGCTGACATAGGTGAATGGCTTGCACGAAGAATATTTCCATCTGACATGGACCTTTTAAATAATGACCTGAAAAAGTAAAGAACTCAGTGGACACAAGGGATTAACACATGCCAACGCAGTTCAACCTTTTTAACTTGAAAAGGCTACAAAATGAACACATCTTTCATCATGGTAAAGTTTCTAAATATTAGTAAACGTAATATTTCGAATCATTATCAAACGTTAAAAACGAACATCCCATGTGTGGCCAAAATTAAACATAGAAGCATCTTCTTGTCTAATTGCTGCCCAAAAATGAACAAATGGAAAAAGAAAAAAAATGTTGTACAAAAATGTTAGAAAACTTGGCATGTCATCCAAACCCGAAATTTGAATTATTTATAATGGAAAACACAAGGCCATTTTTACTGCACACAAACACCTTTTCACTCTTCAAATTTGTTCAGTTCACAGTAGTGCTTTCTATTAGATAGAAACAGAAGCAATTCAAGAAAATTCAAAATAACGGTGGAAAATAATAGGTTTTTTTAAGCATCAACCAAATAATTGACCTAAAATATTGTAACTCAGATGCGAATATGCAAGTGCAGCCAGCCAACTTCATCTATGTGAGTGAATTACAGAATCATAGTTGTGTTCATCAAGTAAATACCTTCCATCATCATCCACATTTGTTTGCCCATTTCTCCCAACACTGTAATGGTGGTCCGAACCCAGCTCCCAGAGTTCCGGTTTACCCAGCTGAGGCTGAAAGTGACCCAAGAATCTGCTCAACAGATTTGCAAACTGTTACAGTTCATTGTACAGGAACATACATCATGAACTCATCCCTATGCTAGCTAATTTTCTACCAAGAATAATGATGAGAAAAACTGCAATATCTCAGAGGAGAAAAGATGTCCTTTTTTCTCCAAGCTGTTAAATGAATCAACTCAAACTGAAACAGCAGAACTCATATCCACAAGCTCGGTGCAATAGAACAAAAATATAGTTATAATAAGAAAAAAACGCAACTTACACATTAATTGCATCTTGTTTTTCTGCATCCATGTATGCATTGCTGTAATACCGTTGAAGAGTCCTGAAGAACTCCTGGGACTGCGTTGCTGCTCTCCATTGACCTCTCCTCTCAGAGAATATCTATAAAGAAATGAAACACAGATTTAAGAATAAAGAGGTTGCGTAAAGTTTGAGTGCAAAATAACCAACAAATTCAATTAAAAGATAATAGCTACCAAGAATATATAGTTCATCACGCAGAACAAGTATACTGACATATCTAATGTGTTTGATCATATTGATATGGTCAATTAGTAAACATTCCTTCACAAATATGTAGCTCTAGGATTTTTAAGAATTTTTTCAAATCTTATAACTTTTGACCTTCTACTGGCAAGACTAAAGCCATATTCTGAACTTTGAAATCATGAGGAAATCAAGAAGCAAGAAACAAACAAATGGACCTCTTACATATATGAATATAGTCCTGGTATTATAGTTACAGAATGTACCTTGTTATGAGCAGCAGAGCCACCATACTGATGTGCTAATGTGTCCCCCATTTTCTCATAAAATCCCATTAGTTCTTTAGCTAATGGTGCATCAAGATCTATTTTAGGGTTATCTAAAGCTCCCAAAGCATGAAGCTGATTCCCAAGAGCAGCCAAACCATATGCATACTGTGCAACATTTGTGCGATCAAGACAGTCTATACAATTGGTTCTGAGCACGCCCTTTTGGAATGTTGGTGGCTTAGTGGAGTAATTTCCATTTGCAACACCATTATCTCCACTAAGCTTCCTGTCTAGCTTACTGGTGTCTTCTTCATTATCATTGTTGGCATCAGTATCAAGACCTTCACTTCCATTCTCAACATCTCTATATCATTTTCAAATATAAAAATTGTGAAAATTGCTGTTTAAAATTTCATTAGAGTTCCCCATTACAAGGGGTAAAGAGAACAACTATATAGTCAATATGCCAACACAGGAATCTTAATCATGATAACTTAAACCAGAATGTATCCTGCTACATTAAGAAAATACATAAAATCAAACAAAATAAATCTTAAAGCACTTCTCAATCCATAAAAGATGGACATTCCAGTGAATTCTTATTTATCAAACAAACATTAGATAATAGTGACTACAAATAAAATAAGGGACAGGGCACCTTTCCAGATTCTCTGGAGTTTTTTTTATGCAAGAATATACATGAGCACCAAATATTCTTGCAACTAAATGACATGTCATAGCTTGGTTTCAGGATTCAACAAAGTCCAACAAACCCAACTGATAATTGTGTAAAATTAACATCATCGCTACACTCTACGATTACTTTTGCTAAATCACTTGTTGAGGGCTGTTTTTCAATAAAAGCGAAAAAAAGTTACTAAGTGGTACTAATCAAAAGAAAAACTTACTCGGTGGCAGGCCAAGTCATGCACCCATCAGAGCTTAGCTCTGATGTTACTTGACAGTAGAAGAACCCTGTCAAATCCAAAGCATTTGCAGCTACTTTCCCAAGAAGTAACAAGACATTTCTTGCTTTGCTGATAAGTGAACAAGAAAATCAAGAGTCTTGATAAGAATACAATTCACAAAAGTTTTGAAAAAAAAAATTAATAGGACAATAGTGTCCCTACTTAGGCATCAAAATTAGTAGCTCCAAATTATTCAATTTGAACAACCAAGATTTTTTAGATGCTCAAGTGCACTTGAGCTGGTGAATTTATTGCCAATGAGGAATGCAAAATAAGCAGACTGTACAAACCTGATGCAAATTATAAGAACAAATTTTATTTTGCAAATCAGAAATCAAAGGGTATTATATGATGATTCAATCAAGATAATAATCAAAAGAAAGACACCAGGAACTTTGCCATCAAATCAACATCTGACAAACACACAAACAAATTTAAAAATTGAAAAACATAAGATAAAGTTAAGACCATGGCTATGAAGTTAAGACTATGGCAGTTGAATGATGTGAACTTGTTCTTTTATGCTTGGTCTGTTAACAATTTCTTCTGTTCTTTTTTCTTCCAGAAAGTACTGTACTACATCAAATGCCAGGCCATCTGGGCCCAAATCGTATTTAATGACTTATTATCATTGAATAGGATGGAATTTATAAATGATATTTAATTTTCAATGCCAATATTTAAAAAAAAAAAGCTCTTGGACAGATGGTTTCCTTGCACTGATCCATAAATTGGTGACCAAATGAGCTCATTAATCTAATTGAAAAAATCCAGAGAAAAGATACTGAGTGCAATAAAATTCACACGTAACTGCAGAGAATATAAATAAAATTAAGGATGCTAAGTTTGCATCTACCACAAAATCAAGAAAAGAAACTACATGAACTAAGAGAAATACCTCCGGGAATGTTTATGTAAATCCCAGTGCAAGAATCTCAGACGATTTTCCTCTGGTAAACTTCTATTAATATATTCAATGGCATTAGCAAACTCTGCACGAAGAATGGATTCCCGAGGCCTCTTCTCCTGTGTCTGTAAGTACACAAAAGGCAATGTAGGCAAGCACGAGAAAATTAAAGAAAAAGATCAAAATTTCCATCAATGAAAGAAATTGATATCCTCCCTGTAGTCATTATTATCTAATCTGTTGTCTGACAATATTAGAAGAAGGTTGAGGTTCCCACCAAATGCCAATCATAAAAATAAACAATAATGAAATAATTTAAAAAAAATTCACCTTTATTAAGTTCAAAATTATTATTGGATTCCCATATCTCTTGACAAGATTCTCAAAATGGAGTCTTGTTGCCTCATAAGTTTGGTCCTTCCGTGACACTAAGAGTGAAAAAGAAATAAGCAAATGGCAAAAATAAAAATTAAATTGAGTGTCGCAATTAGTTCAGGAACATACATATAATGTCTGGTTTAATATTCAAACGTGAGGTTTCTTGTGACCAAAACAGTGGAATGGAGCCACGATTCTGGACTACTGAGGTTATGTGCAGTGGAAATCCTTCAGGGACATCTTCAAACACAATCTGCTCTGTCTCAACATCATTTGCAACTCTGCCTTTCTCATTTACACCTCTTTTTAAATACCTATATTGCCAAGCCAACAAAGGAACAGAGAGATGTTATAAACTCAAGATGGTAAAAGTTGAATTATACTTGCATGCTCCATAAATACCATGAAATTCAAATGATAACTGTCAAAGGTATAAAAACTCCAACACTTCAAAATCCAAACCAGAGTACTTGTATAAAACCAAAATTCGGTCCCAGAATAAATTCAGCCCAGAAAGCTTTAACCAGTAATATAATATGATAAACAGTTTGGACAGAAATATAACTTAACAAAATCAAAGAAGAACATAAGAACTTGTACTGGCAATTCTAACCATCTATTTCAATAACACAGATCGGTTTAGGAAAGATATGACATACCTTGTCCCAGCATAATGGCGTGAACGTCTGGCTATGAGAGTCAGTTTAAAGTCTCTTCCAGATATAGAAAGTGTATCCTGGTTTACCAGAAAAAAAAATCAGAAGAATACGGAAAAAAAAAATGACGGCATCGATTTACAAATCCTGAAGATCACTCCTAACCTGCTTAAAGAAACCATAAACCAATGCAACAGTCCAGACAGTATTTTGGAGGTGATTTCGAATTCCATGGGTCAAAAACTCATTCCAGACAAACATTGTTTCGTACAGGACAACGCCGTTTTCACGATTGCACAAATTCTTTTGTAGACTACGCATGACGTGGTAGGAATAACTAAAGAAGAAGTCCTTTGTAAGGTCCACTGTGCATAAAAGTTTCTTGTATCTGAACCATCAATAAAAAAGAATTAATTTTTACAGCCCAAACCTCAGTTATAAGGAGAAAACTGATGAACTATAGAGGAACATTCATCAAAGAAAAATGCAGACTCAGTATATTAAATAATTAACCAGTAATTTCCCAATAAACAGGAAAAGTAGCAGCTAAAATGATGCAGCTTCTATCTGAAATTAATAGTTAATCAATTTCATTGAATCATTGGACAACGTGGGAAAGAAATATAGTAATTGTTCTCGAGTATTCATGAGATTAGCAAATAGAAAATATTAGCCATCAGTGTAAACTGAAATGAATATAGATTTAATCAAATGCAATAAAATGGTTGACTAAAATTGCATAGCAGAAAAAAGATGAATAGGCAGCAAAAAAGACGAAAGACCTGTTCTCACTCTTTGAGTCGGATATTGACCGAGCAGAAGAATTATGAAGTGGAATCATCTCACTCTTGGATACTGCATACACATCGTGGCCACAGATTTCACCAATCTGTCTTCTCTCGGTAATAAGTAACATGTAATATGGACCCAGGAACTTAATAAAACCTATTTAAAAGAAAATTACAATAAAAGAACAGTTATTTTCCCAACATAAATGATCGGTCAAACCTTAAGAATGCCTAAAACCTAAGATCACATACCAACTATTCCATAGCAAGTAGTAACAAAATTCAGTCCACCAGTAGCCTTGTTCCCTTCATGTATCCGCCTCAAAATATCCGAACATTGCCTCTCAGAGTACGTAGTGGAATCTTCTCTGATATTGAGCTCAGAAGGATCTAATCTATCAATCTTAAGAACTCTCCAGTATGTCTTACTTTTGTCCCTCCCTATCATGTAAAATTTCTGCATCACAAAGCATTGCGAAGAGAGATATAAGTGGTGCCACCAAAACACAGATGCAAAATACATGTAGCATTTGATCAATAACTTCATGTATAAAGTAGAAGACTTCACTGCAGGTAAAATATAGAACTTTATATATCAAAAGTAACTGGAGCGTGCAAGTCAGACTTTCCATCATGAATGTCTCAACCCCTCTATTAGTCCTACAAAATAACTTCCCAAGACAATGCAAGGAAGTGTAACTTCCTTGTGGAGATAGACATTTCACTTAAACATACTTCAAAAGACACTATATATCATATATATATATATATTTTCATAATTCATTAATTACACCAAATATCATATTTTCAAATCACCTAAATATCTATTAGTTTTTGTAGAAACTAAAAAAACTTGCACATTTTTAATATTTTCAGATAAAAAGTTAACATACAGTCTTTGATTAAATTATATAAATTTATTGTACTTGGCAATCACATTATTTTATAAGAAGATCTATTCATAAAAATAAAAGCTAGGCGTGTTTCTTGTTTCAAGGATATAAAAGATAGATTTTCATGCAAGTAAATCAAATAATGATTTTTCTTTTATTCTGTTTTTCACTATTACTTTATATTACTACTTACTAGTGGGCATAATCTAAAAACAAGAAGATAAATTATTAACCTTCATCACATTTCGTAGCGAAATTTTTATTTTGATCAAATATAAAACAGGAAAAGCAAACACTAATAAGCACATACAATCGAATATTAAAATCTAGAAAATAAATATCTAAGTGATGAAGTATGAGTTCCCCAAACTAAACCAAGGCCATTAAATGAATTTCAATCTGATATAGCCTTTGCTTATCACTAAGAATTTCTGTAGCGGCTACGAGCAACTTGTTTCTATTAGATCCGCATCATCTATCTATATTTTAACTATATAACCTTATATTCACTTGTATAAAGCAAACAAGAGCAGATTTTTAAAATCATTCAAATTGTATAAGAAGAATTCGCCAAAATGATTAATTCACAAAACAAAACAAAATTATAAAGAGAATTGAGGAGGTAAATGGTAGTAAATCCACTTCATTTACACGAACAATGTAGAATCAAAGTAGAAGAAGAAAGGACAAAACCAAATCAAACGACATACGAGAACAAAATGAAGCAAACACACAGTGATTTACGCATAACCAATGTTGGGCGAAAGAAGCATGAAAAATTGAAAAGATAAGGAAGAAAAAGAAAAGTGTGGAAAAGAAGGGAGTACCGATTCAGTCTCGTAAAGTTGGAATTTGTGGAAATAAAGGTTGTGATTGGGAGGGAGGTGATGAAGAGAGAAGGAGGGAGAAGGGGGGCCCTCATTCTCATTCTGAGTTGAACCCATTCTTTAATTAAACGACGCCGAATTCAGAGATCTCTCCCACCATATTCCACCCAACACCAATCCAATCATGCTGCTATTCCAAACATAACAAATCCTCTTCAAAAATAATCTTAAAGGGATGGAGATTTCAGAGGTTTCTGGGGAATAATGGTGTTTTTGAGAGAGGGAAGAAACAACAACATCTAATAATTCATGCCATCATGTTGTTGTATTGTTGGTGTTATAATTATTTATTATTGTTATTATTTAATAAAATAAAAATTGACGTAATAGGCCCTATAAGTTGGAAGGAAGATTGATATATGGAAGGGGAAGGTTGAGAGAGAGGAAGGAAAGCCACATCTTTCCATAGTCCTCCTTCCTCCACATCATTTTATTTCATTACTCCCGCACTCCCCAACCCTTTTTTTCACTTTCCATTATATCGAATTGATTTAAAATTGATAATTCGGTCTAATTTTAAGTATTAAATAATATATATATATATATAATTATATTTATTTTACTAAATATTAAAAAATTATTTTCATTAACTCATCTATTTCTATTTTCAAATTCAATGTATGTTTACAATTCAAACTTAATCAAACATGTTTACCAATGTTTTTATATTTTGGTTCATTTAGAAAAGGTCCAACTAATTATTACTTGAGAGGATAATAATTATTTAGACTTTTCAAAAAAAAAAAATATGTTAAAAAATTAAGCTTAAATCAACATCTTAAGAAATTGATTTTATATTTTAGTTAATTTATTAAATGGCACCACATAATAATAATAATAATAATAATAATTATTATTATTATAATTATTATTATTATTATTATTATTATTATTATTATTATATATAATAATAAATTTATGCTACGTTTGTTTGGCGGAAATTCATTTCTTTCAAAAAAAATATTTTTTTATGTTTTTAATTTTATTTTTCAAAATCATATTTTCTAGTATTTTATATTCAAATATTTAAAAATATAACAAAAAAATATAATCCTATATTTTAAATAAGAAAAAATTCTTTAAAAATATATTAAAAAATTATTATGTTCAAAAATATTTTTTAAGAAAATAAATTATTTCAAATAAATAGAGGTTTAATTTACCCTTTTGTGATCATGCTACTAGTGTCGTAAGCAAAAACAATAATAGTAGTAATTATAATTGTGTTCTGAAGTAGCATCTGAATTATGACGAACAAAAGAGATCTACAAATCATTTTCCTTTTTTTTTTAAAAAAAAAAAAGCAACATCATTTAAATTAAATGGACCAATTACTTTTACTTGTGCATTTTCTTAAAATGAATAGAAAAGGTTTTAAGCAGAACACAACATTGCAATTCTCGACCGTTTTATAAAAATTGAAAATTAAATATTGAAAATTTAAGTGTTAAATATTTAATCTGTTAATAAAATTTGTTTGTCTATAACTATAAGATCTCAAACAATATAGAGCACAAAGAAATAAGAACAATAAATTAAAGAAAATTTACTTGATTGTTGCAGTAGAAGAGTTGAGATCTTCAAGAAACTAAAATTGTGGTCTTCTTCTCTTACAGACACAATATCGAGTCGAAAGTGTGCTTTCGCAATTCTTTATACATAATGCTTTGATGAACTAAATGCTTTGAGAAAAAAAATTGTTGTTCTTTTTCTCTGAGTGTTTTTTGATAAAAAAAACGTAAGATTGAATACTGTAAATAGTTTAGGGTTTTCTTATATAACCCTTATATAATAATAGGAACTACTTCATAAGTCCCTAGAGTTGACAAACATATTGTCAGTCAATCTTGTTTAACTAATTTAATCTTGGGCGGACCCTTGACTGCTCACATCTCCTACTAGCACATGATTAAGCTTATTTTGTCAAGTGTGAAGGTTTCTCAATTCATCCAAATTGTATCATTCTTTCCTGTTGTGGGTCGTGCGACCAACCAATTAAGAATGAGTATATATGCCTTTACTGGGCTACTCCTACATCGTTCTTCAAGACTTATGGTTGTATCCCCCAAATTACTTTTTGTGTTTCATGTCTTTTGATCTTAAGGTCTTACAAAAAATCAATCATTTTCACTTGTCTATTTCACTTAGAAATTTTCGTGCGTACTTTGATTTTGTTCGTGAACTGTTAATGAAAGTATTCAACCTCATACAAAACTACTACTCCGTCTTGATACTAACAACTATCCAATATGTTCCAAATTTACACGTGTTGATCAGAGGTGTACTTTGCAAATATATTATGGCAATTGAATAGTATTAAACTTCTTCATACTAATGTAGAGTTCATAAGGTGATGTGTAAAGATCCACTTGATCGCTACTGGGACTCACATTAGAGAAAATAAGACCTTTTAAAGTTTTTCTCATCTCTGGTCGCGTATAACAATCATCCACATAAAATATGTCATGGTGTAAAATTCTTTTTCATTAGGAATGCATGCCATATATTCCGAGATATATATCACAGTGCTCAAACGTCAAGTTTCAATGCACCTAGCATTTTTCCTTAATCCACTTTAAGTCTCTATAATATTATGTCTGCCTTCGTTTCTAGCGGGTTACGTTGCAGTTATCATGGGCTCACCCATGGCGTAAATTATTTATTTACAACTTTCATTCTTATGCCTCAGTAAAAATGGTTGTAGCCTCATCTTAGTATTTTCTCCAACATAAGTGAAAATCTAAAGTATCAACCCATATGAGTGGATTTTCTCGCTTTGCATGTTAAACTATACGGAATAGCTTTATGTGTCTCGCTAAATATGTCTAGGACATATGTTAAATCTTGCAAGATTTCAACATTGATCCATTATTAAAACTTGCATGGTCTTTTAAAACAAAAGTTCACCATTTCCTTGTTCTATCAATTCCCCTTTGACTTAATGTAAGATTTGATTTCACCTTATTGCCATATGACAATTTTAACAGTGACTATCACCTTAGATGGTCACTTATCTTGAGGTAGTTAGTTTAAAACTAATAACACTAACATTCCTCTTGCACAATGCTTGTATGATAGTTTTTCACTACTCATACTAAGACTTTGAATTCCTATTACTTAACTCTCTAGCTAAAGTAAGAATTCACATAAGGACGTAGTTACCACTTAGGTTCCATGACCTATGTTATGTTTGGATGTAGTCACTACAAAAGTTATACATCACGTGCCCATCATTGAATCATGTTCTTATTCATTTATGGATCATTTGAATACAGTTTGATATCTTATAAGTATCTTATATATTGCTTTATCTAATCCTACTTATGGATTAATAGTACCAACCAACTAATAATCACTTAGAATAATAGTGTTTGTCATTGTATAAGCAAACTGTTTTATATGATAAGTCCTTTCTTGTACATAACAAGATTGATTTCATTTATTCGTTTGTTTGTGTGTGGACTATAATTCAACATAGAGTTTATTACCCAAACAATTCTTATGCTGTCCGAATATAGATACTAGATCTACTCAAGAAGTTATTATAAATTTATAATGCTTATAGTTTGGCCTTGCCAAAATTGTTCTAAGTGTATTGATATTACTCTCACAAAGTGGAACAACAATTCTTTAGAACTATTTCGAAAATCTTATTTTTTTGAATTTACCATATAAGCATTTAAATGTGTCAATTCTAGTTAAGTGTTTATCTCTTTACACATAAAATAAGAATTGACTATTTACCTCTTTGGTATTTGTGGTATTATTACAACAAATTTGAATGTACCAATAACTCTAATACTCTCAAGATATTATGGTATTATCATAACAAATTTGAATATATCAACCAACTCTAGAACTCACAAAGTTTAAACAATTGTATGTTTTCACTTTGTATGATGAACCTAGGGGTTATAAGCCACGTGAAAATTCTTTGCTAAGACCTCCCATTGAGATCAAAGAGTTTTTTTGTTAAGATCTCCAAATGAGATCAAAGAGTTTGTTCTAAGGTTTAAGACTAACCCATTTTCACTAAAATCTTTTTTAGCCAAATTTTCAAACTAGTGAGAGAATATTGGCTTGTCTTATCTCACATGTTACACCAAGCAATTATCAAACCATATTAATGTTTGCCTAGTTGTTTTGTATCCACTCATTCCCAATAAGACTTTACCTTTTGGGTAGACAAACCAGTGTTTCACATTTATTGACACTTAGTTTGATCATTAACGTTATGTCTTTTGTAATTTCCATTACTATGGGTAAACCAACCAGTACACAACCTTTGACTTTACTCGAACAGATATCGCTCACAATCTTATTGTCTTATCCAAATGATCAACACTGGGAATCGACTTGTGTGGTTGACAAAAAGATTCACAAATGATCCATCCTTTAAAATGGTTTTGCTACTTTTCTTTTGTACTCCTACTAGGATAAAGTTCTAAAATTCTTTGTAGAATTATGAACTGTTCAAAACATGCTCTAGTTTAAGAACTCTCACTGTTCAGAAACTCCCACTGAAATTAAATTCAAACTCAAATGGCTCAACTCGAGTAATAAACTTTAGCCTCCCAATGGGAATAACCTCCTTTCAAGTCAAGATCAGGACTAACTGCACTACAGGTAGATGAGATAGAAAATTATGATCTAAAAAATAAAGGTGGCCATGGTAGCTAATCATGTAAAAAAATGATGGTCAAAGCCCTCTTTTACTCAATCTTTCCTCATCTTCCTTCAAATCTCCCACTCAGATGGGAGTGGTCCTAAAGGGATGTGGTTCTTAAAGTGATTTATGTACTCACTTTGCCATTTTAGTCCCTTTGGTTATTATATACTCAATATTTAATAAGGAAATATACCTAGAATAATTTATAAACCTCATTTTGAACATATATTTCATACCTATTTTTCTGACATTTATCATTTTTTTGGCCAATTGAAAATTACTTCCGTATAATTTCTGTAATTTTCATGTCTTTAGGTCACTCGTGAAACTTTACGTGCAAAAAGGCAAAATTTGGAAACGGAACAAAACAACGAGAAATGCACGAGCAGAGGAGGGTAAACGATTTGCAGAATGGGCAACCTAGATCATTTTCCAAACTGTTTTATTTCCACAGAGTTACAGAAGCAATTTGAGGGACCAAATGGGCTGTGAAATGGTTTACCCTAAACCATTTTCCAAACCGTTCAATACTACTGGAAGAAACAGAAGGTTTTGCGAAAAATAGAATGGTTTGCAGAATGGCCTCTCTAGGTCGTTTTCCAAACCGTTTCACCTCGACAATTCACGCTGGACTCTAACAAATGATCCGTGAAATGGTCTGCCAACCCATTTTATTGGTCGTTTCTAACTTACTGTGCTGATTTAGGGTGTTCATATAAATAGGATTTGAGAAGCAATTAGAAGAGAGCTTTTGAATAATGAGTCATCGGCACAATGAAGAATAATGACAATAGGAGAAAACAGAGAGTTGAGCCAGGAAACAACCACACAGTGGGATTTTTAACATAGATCGTCTGATTTTTATCTCTTGTAAGCCATTTCATGGGTTACTTTCTTGTTTTCTTGATTTCAAATTGTTTTGGTTATTGGTTTAGTTATAGCATGAACTAAATTTACACAGATATCTAGATTAGATGAATCTTATGATGGAATATGTGTTGTGAATTGGTTATTTATTGGTTTTATTAAGAATTATTAAGATTTAGCTATTGCTGTTAGTGAATTATTAAATTGTTGACTTCATATTAATTAATTGAAAAATTGTCAATTGAATTAGGTCTTGCGTAGCTAAAAGGAGTTGCCTGCAATTTTAGAGATAAGATTACAAAACTCTTTCGTATTAGTGTAGAGCTAATAGAGAAATGTATGAATTGATAATGCTGGATTAGGTGATGGGCCATCGGCTTAGAGAGCTTAGCAGGTCTGGGCAACAAACAGCACAATAACGTGCGACAGGTCCAAGAGGCAGACGATAGACAAAAGAAGTTGGGTGTAACATGCTGCAACTGAGGATTAATCATCAACTTATCCAATAGTTTATTAGTTGCTAGTTTTAGCTTTATTAAAACTCTTAATTGTTTATGCTTCTTAGACTTTTACTCCCTTTAGAATTTGTTTTAGTTAGAACTCTAGATCCACAATGTTACCTGCATCCTTTTCTTATATAAAGGTTGCATTGTATTACGAAGGGGATTATCATTCAATATATTACTTTCTATTAAACCACAACTTATTAGTTGTTCAAGGTGTTAATCATCTTGTTGTTTATTGCTTCCGCGCTGCGTCATTAGGGTTTTTAGTTCAAAAGAGATTTTGGCTAATCAACTTAATCTTAGCTTTTAATTTAATCGAGAGATACTTTAACATAGAATAGACATGCTCATGGTCCAATTATCATTAATCAGCAAATAATTAAGTCACATACATATGAAATGTTAGGAGGAGTCAAGTCTAGATATCTACCCGTTCCCATTTGAATTTAGCCAATTTTCTTGCATTATTTCAACCTTTTTGCTCTGCTACTCCTTTTCTAGTTCATTTATTTTTACTCATAATTTTAATTTCCAAATCAATTTTTGTTAGATTAGGTAATATATTAAATTGTCAGTATTAGTACTTGTCTGTCCCTATGAGATCGACACTCGATATTTCGATCTTTATACTACTATTTGATAGGTGCACTTGCCTAGAAAGTTGTGGTGTTAGTGTCATTCTGGCTAATTAAGTTTTTGGCGTCGTTACAGGGGATAATTCAATATTAAGAAATCAATTTGTTTATTGCTCTAATCACTTTATTTTTCTTGTCTTCTTTATTTTTGTTACTTATTTGCTTTCACCAGATTTTACGATTGGTTGTGTGTTCTGTGACTGTCTTATAGGTTTACAATTAATTTATGACCCGGAGTGATAATTCCAACCTCGTGAAAATCAATCCTGAAATTGAACGCATAGTCCTCCTTCGATGTTGCGAACATCTATTGAAGGAAGCTACAAGTGATCTCAAAAGCAAATGGCAGACCAGAACCAAGAACCTTATTTGACTATGCTCGTCCAGACATGACGGGCACTGCTTCTAGCATAGTCAGACCAATGATGGCACCTAAAAATTTTGAGATCAAGCCGAGTGTCATCCAGATGGTCCAACACTATGTGCAATTTGATGGCTTATAGGATGAAGACCTCTAATGCTCATCTCTTGAACTTTCTGGAGATTTGGATACCTTTAAGATCAATGGGGTTTCAGGCGATGCCAGCAGACTCAGGCTGTTCCCCTTTTTTTTGAAGGGACAAACCAAACAGTGGCTTAAATCGTTTCTAAGAGGATCTATCGATTCTTGGGATGTTCTGGCTGAGAGATTTCTAGCAAAGTACTTTCCACCTGCCAAGACAGCCAAGCTGAGGAATGACATTTCTTCTTATGCCCTGAATGGAGTTAGAAACACTGTACAACACATGGGAGAGGTTCAAAGATTTACTCTGAAGATGCCCACATCATGGTCTTCCCAATTGGATGCAGGTCCAGACTTTGTACATAGGTCTGAATCTAGGAACTAGACAATCTATAGACACAACAGCTGGTGGGACACTGAACAGTAAGACATAAGAGGCAAGCCAAGAACTCATTGGGCAAATGGCCATGAGCAACTACTAGTGGGGTGCTACCAAAGCTAGACCAGCATGCCAACCTGGTGTTTATGATGTTGACGCAGTCAATGCTTTGGCTGCTCAAGTTGAGGCGCTGAGTAACAAAATAGATGGCATTTCATTTCCTCCGTTTGGTTCTACTAACCATATTTTGTAGGTTTCTTTTTGACACGTTCTTTAGGTGATACTAAAGGAAATGTGCTAAAGGCAAGCGCACCTATCGCATGTAGTATAAACAATTAAAGTATCAAGTGTCGTATCCACAGGGTCCCGGACAAGTACTATTACTCTCAATTTAGACTAT